>MU228022.1:3400602-3412719 GCA_018584345.1 Thuja plicata
CTCATACTCAGGAGGATTTGGTGGACTCTTATGTTTCTGACTCGGTGGGTTGCTTGGATGTGAAAGGGGCTGAGAACACACCCGAGACAGAGTGTAAGCCTAAAAAATAGAAAATAACTGAAACCCTAGTTAATCTTGAAGTGGACCTTAGCGGGACTGGCCGGAGGTGATCTAACAGAATTGCCAAAGAGCAATGTAAACTCAAGATGCTGGAGACGGCCTCCAAAGAGCTCTCCCTGTCTGAAAATGCCTCCCATTCCACCGAATCTAGAAAGATTTCTTCGGAAGGCTATATGAGCCCAACTGCTAATGCCCCCCTGACCATCCCTAAGAGAGCTACGAGCCCTACCCCACCCCAATGTCCCAAATGCGACCCCCGGGATAAACCCCTCTCACCTATTTTGGAGGAGAAAAGTAATTTCGCTGGCACCCTTAAGAGTAAGTTCGTGAAGATTGACATGGAAATAGCGGAGATCAAAAAAGGAATGTAGGACCTGATGGACCTCTACAGGAGGACCAAAAAATTTTCCCTCAAAGTGATGCATGCCTCGGCGTTACCCCTTTGCAATGTGAAGGAGAAGTTGTCTGACGGCAATCTAGAAGCAAATGCTGATAATAGAGATCTGTTTCTATTCCTCCAGGAGGAGTGGGCAAGATCCCTGTTGTCCAAGCAGCTGGGAGGGGAGAATTAGCTCTTTGGTCCATGGTTTGGTATTTTTTTGATGGGCTGGTCCCTCGGTTCCCCTGCTCTGTTTTGAGGGGTAGTGTTAAGTTTAGAACTAGTATGTGGACAACCCCTGCGAGGCTCCGTAACATTATTTTTGATGTTGATGTTGATAACAACTACTTTGGTTTCATCTTTTTAAGCAGAACTGATACTTTTGTTTTTGATAGAGGCAAAACTTTAAATTCCTATGCTAACAGTGAAATCTGCTATAAGCTCAGGCTAGTGCCATTAACATGCTGTTAATGTGCTTCTAGTCCCCTGTTCCACGGGCCAGCACCCTCTTGCTGCTTTTATCTATCAAAAACATGGCACATTTACTGATGTGGCTCAAATGGTTATAGTGGGCCAATCACACTTTGACACATGTACCCAAACAAGCAAGTGAAAATATGCCACATGGCAGAATGGATCTCTTAAAGGTCATGCATTTGGAAAAGGCACTTTAGGTTGTTGGAACTAGTGACCTACTCCATGCTATCTCACCATTAGATAATGTATATCACTTGAAATTAATATTGGGCAACGTTTAGTTAATGTAAAGCGTTTCCAAAGACCCAATAAAAGAGGGATCAAGATTGGAACCTCCAACCTCCCATCCTCCCCTAAGTGCTCCCAGCTGTTGCACCGTGCTAGAAAATTAGAATTTATGTCGATGGAGAGTTTCTTTGTGTTAGCGCTTAGCCAACCATATAGGGGCCCGAGCCACATCCTTATAAAACCTAAGCCAATTTTTAAACATTTTTATTTGTTTTAAAATTGTTTTTGATTAAGTAAAACAGATTTTATAGGGTTTTTGAAACCCAAAACAAAGTAATAAGAGGTAACATAGTTAACAGAATAAAGAAGAGCATAACAAAATGCAGAACCGGCCAAAAGGCCAAAGCAAAAAATAGGCTAAGCATCTAAAAATGTAGATTAAACCAGAGATAACAAAAAAAGCCAGAGAACCTCAAGAAAGGTCCACCAAAAGAGTAGCAGCCTTAGCCTCCATCAGCTCCATGTTGGTCGTCGAGTCCTTGATTTTCTGGATGTCTGTTTCCAGCTCCTTGTCCTTGGTCTTCTTGGTTCTAGCACGGGTTCTCTTTCCCGGACCTTGATCAGGCTCCTGCTCTGAATCCACAACCATTCTGGCTGCTTCCTTCCCTTCGAGCTTTTCCTCCAACTTGTCAATGTAAGTGTTAGTGTGCTCCCTGGATACTTTCATGGTGTTGTAGCTTTGTTCTACAATCATCTTTAGGGTAGAATCAACCCTAGTCATGTTATCCACCATCTTCTTGACCCAGGTGCTCAGGTTACTCTGTTCCTCTGCATCAATATCCTTGTTGGTACCCTTAACCCTATTTTTGAGGTCTTCCACCTCATGGAAAAGCCATTTAATAGTCCTATATTGGTTTAGCATGTTGTTTTTGGTATTATTGACTCGATTCATGTCAAACTCCCTAGTATTATTGCTGAGCACCACCATAGATGGGTCAACAAGCTCGTCCAACTTAATTCGGCCACCCTCACCCTCCAAGACCTTGGGGTTAATTATTTGCCTCGTAATTCCCATTTTTGTTGTCTTAAAATTGAAGTTCCTCCAACCAATTATCTTTCCCTATTCCACCATATAATAGCTAAACTCATTATCCTGGTCCTTCCCCATGTCATGAGTCTATGGTGAAGGGTTGTTGTTCGCAACAGGGGAAGCTCTGTGATTGTTCTGCGATAGTCCTATCTACAAACATCGCCCTGTCCCTACCCTTGTTGCTGGGTATTTCCCAGCCATGGGGAGCTTTCTCTTTCTACCTTTATCGCTAGTGAGGTACTCGTCACCTTTAGAATCCATGCCCTCCTCATTCTCATTGTAATCCTTGTTGGAAGATATAGCAGTGGTGCTCTTTTTTTTAGGGGTTGCCAATTCTTTTTTTACTCTAACCAGACTGCCTCTTTTCTTCTTAGACATTGACCCTTGGTTAATCTTCTTTGTATCATGTGCCTCAATCTCTTAGGAATGCATACCTCTACTATCTTTTGTATTTGAGGGGATATAGTTTGAGTCTGAGGCCCCTATCTCCTCTTTCTGGCACATCTCCTTGCCCAAGATTTGGGTTTTAAAGTACTCATAGATTAATAGAAAAATCCCTTCATGCAGGGCAGGGTTAGAAATTTCTTTCTCTCTATACCCATTGATATTATCATTTATGGAAGAATATAAGTAAGAGGGGATAGAGAGAAATAGGCCATGGTGAAAGTGATTTAGCAGAGCAAAGTGATGGGTCTGAATTCTATCAAACCTAGAGTCCAAAGTAATATAGTAGATGACAACATAGAGAATAAACCACCACAACATTTTCAATCATTCATGTAGGTAATGGGTACCAAATTTGATGAGCTCATTCCTCTCCTCCTCGTCTCTCACAAAATCACTGATAGTAGTGTCCAAAATCTTTCAGTCTCTATAGATTTTTTTCCCAACAATGGGTATCCCTGTCACAATAGAGATGACATCTTTGATAACCGTGAATTTTCTGCCCTCAATCTCTATGCTACCTTCATTCCATTTTTTGACAAACAATTTAGTTACAGTCAGCTTTCCAACATCGACTCTTTCCCCTCCCATCACTGAATGGTTCAGGGTAGCTAACAAACTCAAATCTCTGTGAAAATAAGAGCCCTTCAAGAATTTCTAGAAAGATTTACTGTGAGGCCTTAAGCCGTAAGTTATTTCTTTACTTTTAGATGCCCAGTAAGTGTGTGATTTTTTATTGTTATTATTACCCTTATAGCCTATCTCATACTTACCATTTATGGTGACACTATTACGCATCTAAGCTATCACAATCATGATTGATTTTTATATATCATTCCTTCTCATGGATTCAGTCAAGATCGACTAAATCCAAATCATCATGTAGCAGGTCTCCACCACTAGGCCAGGACATATTCTTGTCACTTCACACTACCCAATTGGTGAACCAGTCGGCGACTTGATTACCTTCCCTGAACACATGGGTAATCTGCACCTTTTCAAAAGAAGTGAAGAGGCCACATGTCTCCTCTATCATATTAGTGATAGTCCATGAAGGTGGGTGAAGGTTTTTAAGACAATTGATAATGTTAAGTGAGTCACCTTCTAACCAGAGATGTTTTATCCCCATTTCATGAGCTAACTTGGTCACATGGAGGGAAGCGTTCACTTCTGTAGAGTGGTTGGTTTGTGTTCCCAACGGGAGACTAACCGCTGCAATGCCTTGACCAAAATAATTTTGAATAATGCCACCACTTACCGCCTTGCCTGGGTTTCCCTTCGCAGCTCCATCGAAGTTGGATTTTGACTAGGCTTCCGGAGGATAGCACCAGAAGAAACTTTGTCAATTAGCCTTTGAATTCTTAGGGTTGAAATTTCTTTGTCCTGCAAAAGAATTAGTATTCCCACACAAAAAAAATTTTACCAACATTGCATGATGAATCTTTTCAAATATGAATTTTAGGCTAGCATTATAATCCTTGAAGATGTGATTGTTTCCTTCTTTCCATATGTCCAAGCAAAGGTGAGGTAGCACCCAAGACTAGATTTTCTGAAAGATGGTATTTTTGAAGGGCTAGGTCCATTGGTAGAAAAAATCTTTGACAAAGGAAGGGAAACACTAGTGAAGTCCAAATAAAGCTAGAATATAGTGCCAGATAGAGCTAACAAAGGAATAGTGAATGAAAAGGTGATCAACAGATTTGGCTTGACAGAGGCATAAAACACACCTGTTGGGAATCAGGATGCTTCACTTTATGAGGTTATCAAAAGTCAAGATGCAGTTCTGAAGCAAGAGCTAGAAAAAAACATTAATTTTCAGGATTAAACTAGGAAGCCAGGCCTTCACCCAGAAAGGTTGGGCTTCAGGATGAAATTGAGCAGAATAAGTAGAAGCCACACTATAAAAGCCACTAGAGGAGCCTTCCCAGATCAAAATATCTTGGTTCTGGGAAAGTGAAGTGGCATTGACAACCATGAGTAAGGGGGATAAGTCTAGGGAAATTGAAGCCAGGTCCACCCAAGAATTACCAACCCTGTAGTCACTGGCCCTATCCCTGAAGCTTACGGTGTAGTCCTCCTTCCACTGGTTGAAATATTCAATATCTTTCAATGGTTTAGTCAAAACCTAATTGTCATTCCAAAAGTTGATACTATGGCCATTACCAACTTTCCATTTTGCTTTGGTCTTGGCCAAATCTTTAGCTTTAAGAAGGCCATTCCAAATACAAGAACCTTGCGTGGTATCCTCATTCTCAAAGAAGAAACTTAGAGAGTCATTGGGCACGTATTTCTCCTTGAATAAATTTTTCCATTCCCCTTTGCCATGGAAGATTATCCAGATATGTTTAGCTTTGAGCACCCTATTAAAAGGCTTGATCCTTTTGATACCCAGTCCCCCTTCCCTTTTGAGAAGACAAACTTTGTCCCATGCAATCAAAGGAATGCACTTGTGTTCTTCGGTCCCCGACCAAAGAAATCTTCTTTGAATTTTTTCCAAGGCTTCATCGACCTTAGTCGGGATGGAGAAAAGGCTAATGGAATAGGTAGGGAGGTTTTGGAGAGTAGACTTGACTAGCTAAATCTTTCCCACTTGGCCGAGAATAATGCCCTTCCACCCTGCCAACTTTCTACTAAATCTTTCAATAAGTCTATTCCAAAATTTTTCCAGGGGCTTTGCTCCCAGTGGGAGGCCTAAGTAGTTGGAAGGAAAGGAACCAATGCCACACCCCAAAATATCCACCATTCTTTTTTGTCTGACCTCAGGGGTGTTGATGAAGTATAAGGAACTCTTGTTCTAGTTGATGTATTGGCTAGTGGCCCTAGTATAGGAGTCCAGCAAGTTTCTTACAACTTTAGCCTCAATCACATACACTTCCCCTCCTAATATGGTATCATCCACGAACTGTTGATGAGGGAAGATGGATATACCAGAAGATGGCCTAATGCCTTTCATCTCCCTAGTAGACCTATGAGCAGAGAGCAATCTTCCCAAGCATTCTTCCTAGATAATAAAGAGAATAGGGGACAAGGGTCCCCTTGTCTCAGACCACACAAAGCACTAAAGAAGGTCGAAAGAGATCCATTAACCAGGAATGAAAAGGAAGGCGGAGAGATAAGATGGTTAATGATGAGATAGACTTTCTCATTAAAGCCACAAGCTCTCATCACTTTCATGAGAAGGGACTAGTCCACTCTGTCATAATATTTGGATAAATCAAGCTTGAGAAGGAAACCCTCCTGATTCCTAGCTTCTAAGGAATGAATCACTTCACGCATTGCCATAATAGAGTCTAGGATTTGTCACCCTTGGACAAAGCCAAACTGTTGTTGAGAAATAATGAGGGAGAGCAAATGAAGAATCCTTATTGTGATGACCTTAGAGATGATCTTGTAGAACGAATTACATAAACCAATAGGTCTGAAAAGATCCATGGAGTCCACACCTAAGACTTTTGCGATAAGCACAAGGAAGGTGGCATTGAGTTCTTTAAGCAGATTCCTAGATCCAAAGAATTTCTGCACAACTTTGACCAAATCTTTTTTGATAGTATCCCACAACCTGTGGAAGAAAAAAATGGGAAAGCCATCGAGGCCTGGGGCCTTGTCCCCTGGAAGAGATTCTAGGGTTTTTTTCACTTCTTCCATATTAGGAATAATACACAGGGCTTTATTATGAAGATCAGATATCACTGGAGGAATGTTGCTTAAGAGCTTCTCCTAGTCCAGATCAAACAGGTTAGAGTCTTTCGAGAGGAGGGTTTTGAAAAAATCCACCGCCGCTAAAGAGATATCTTTGTCTTCCCACACAATGTGATTCCCACTTCTGATGCTATTGATTCTATTGGATGCCCTGTGTTTCATGGTAGAAAGATGAAAGAAGCGAGTATTGTGTTTCTTTTAAAATTGTTGTAAGGCTTAATTTAGAGGGATATTTAAGATTATATGATAAAAATAGAAGATTTGTAGATATTTACAAATATTATGGTTGGAACCATAATAAGTAAATATAATTGTATAAAAAGGGGGCAAAATGGGAGATGAAAAAGGAGTGATTGATCACAATTGGGAGAGAACTTTTGGATATTGGAGAATTATTTCTCGGAAGAAAATTCTTTGTGAGAAGAAAATTTGCAAGGCATTATTACACACCAAAAATTGTATAGTAAGAGAGATTGTGAGGAAATTGTATGAAGGTTATTATAAGCTTGGATATTGTAACAAGGTGTTCGGCCTAATGATATAAATAAAGCCATCCCAGCATTGAGAACCGGACCCAAAGACATAGTCCTTATAGGATGAACTCCGTTATCAACCTATGTTTGATCCTTCTATCTTCTGTCTTATTATTATTATATCTCATGTCTCACATTCTCCTTAATTTCTTTTCACTCTTTCAAATCAGTTTAAATTTTTATTTTAGTAATTAGTTAAGTTCATTAAATTTTATGAAAGTGTCCTTAATTATAATTTCAACGGTTAAAAAGCATAATTATACAATATTGCCTGGATCGGGAAAAACTATAATTTGAATTAATTTACAATTTTTTTTGTAAACACTAATTACAGATCAAGATGGTATTAATGTAGTTGATCAAGAATTTGCAAGCACTTGTGTTGAATGCTAACTAGGTATAACATAAAGCGTGAATGTTCTCTTGAAGATTTTTTTCTTGAGATTGGTAAGAGATCCACATTTTGACAACAAGATATAACACATAAAGGAGAAGAAAGACATGATTTTGAAATTAAATTCTAGAAATATTTTCTCAACATGAAAGCCACGGTAGAAGAGTTTTATAAATAATGAGGGAAAAATGGAGAAGGTAGTAGTAAAGTTAAAGATGAAAGAGTTGGTCGCGATTGTCCTCCAAGTCCTTTTCTTCCTTCTACATCTTCTTCTCCACTTTTGTCTCCATCTAAAATATGAAAAGTGAAACCCTAGTTTGTTACTCCAAATATCATGCAACTAACCATTCAAAAAATCCCTAGATGGTAACTTGGAAAGTTCTTGTGAAGCAAGAAAAAAATCGTTTCTTTTAGTCTAACATTTTTTATTTCTATCGCCAGAGACATTTGGAACTTTGGTTTGATGATAATACCACTAGATAGGGAGGTTCTTACCTCTAATTCCTAATTCCTATGAGTTTGAGAGTCCATTGTTTTTCTGTAAAATGAATTTGGCATAGTCTTAAAAATTTTGGGAATTTTCCCCCGGGTTTTTAAACATTCAAGCCTTTGGTTGCAATGGACCATGGTCAAGTTATTTGGGATACAGAGAGTCTTTGATTCCCTCGACTATCTTCTAAGGTTGCAAATGATGATGATACAATCCATCATTGGGTGATTTAGAACCCATGGAACCAAATTAATGAGCACTAAATGCTATTAATTCCTATAGCTAAGAGGATGGCATTCCACTCGTAGGGAAGGCCTCCTTATATACGCTACGTATGGGGTTGCAGAGCCCTAATAGAAAAAATTTCTTCTTAATTTGCATCCATTTGCCTGCATTTATAAATAGATCTCCCTTGTATGCATTACATTAGATATTTATATTTGATTTAATGCTTAGATGGGATTTTAATTAAATATATTATTGTGCTTAGTTGATTTTCATATCTCCTTCAAGGCTAATATTTGCATTAGATCTATCAATCTCTCTCTTTTTTATATAGGACACTAGTTATGAAAGAATACTCTATGAAATTTTTATTTAATTTGTATTTTATTCATTATATTACACATTAATTATGATGATTACAATTCAGTTGGAATTGTTCAAGTCACTTGGTTCTTTAAGTGAAAAATGTCTAATAATTTTTCTTAGAGAATTCAAGTTTAATTTCCTCGCCTACATAAGAACAGTCTATTATAAAATTCTAATAGTTGATAATTTATTTCCTAGGATGACATACCATATTGCACACATACACAACCTTAAATACTTCTATGTAATTTATTAATATTCCTTAAGGAAGATACTTCCCACCATTACTATTCCTGGATAAAAGCACAATAATATGTCACCCCTAAGGACAACTTTGGATGCTCATTCACGTTATACTCGCCCAAGTCCCACACGGCCGTGTTTATGTGGGCGACACACAGCGCTGAGTGCCACCTATGTGGCTTGGGAGACTTGGCCGAGAGTTACTCGGCCGAGTTATACTCAGCCGAGTATGTGCAATGTTTTAAAAACCCAAAAACCACCCACTAGCCACTCATTTGCACATTGAGGGGCTAAGATTGAGGGTGTGGAGCTGAGGAAGAATACTCGACCGAGTTCCAGGTAGGGCCCTTCTTTTTTTTTTGTTTTTAAAATGTTTTACTGTATTTAAACATATATGTAAAATGATTTTTTTTATTTAGCATTGTAATGTCGTGGTTTTTTTCTTCACTTTTTAGACATAAATTTTTTTAGGTCATATAATTGATGTTATTTAAAAATATTTAAACGCAAACCCAAACTTAAACGCAAACTCAAACTTACACATAATTTACCCAAAATTTTGAAACATAAACACAAACCCAAATCCAAAATTATGAATCATTTATAAGTAAACTTAAAAGCCTAAAATCATATAATTTGACCAAAATATAAACTAGAAGCATAGTTCTTTTGTTTCGTGAATCTAATTAGTCTTTAGTCGTCTGAAGCAATCATTATAGGGAATTTATTTAGGATACATGACTATATTTATTACTTGAGAACGTGCCACAAAATATTTTTGTCACAACTTGATCATTCTAGACATTTTCATTACAAATACAACTTTTAAAATTAGTACATAATAAAACCCTAGAAGTCTTACGTACTAGGTTACATAATCAATTTGTATATACTAAAATCTTAAAATCACTTAAAACTTATGTACATGTGGAATATTTTTTTGATGTATTTATGCTTAAGGGGATGTCATGAATATTTTTGCTCAGATGGACATACATATATTATGTAGATATTTATGTTAATATGTATATGTGCAATTTTCATTGTTTAAAATTTCTGAACTTGTGTTTGAAAAAATGTTTCATGTTGAAGATGTAAATTGAATTTGTTTAAAATTTGAATATGTATGTAAAGATATTTTTTAATTTTTTAATTTAAAAACATGTTCTTTTTCAACACATGTACATATATAAATTGATTTCCTACTGAATGTACACATGTATGTGCCCACTTGCAGTGAGTGCACTTTTTATCTCTAGATATTACATTTCTACATCACATGGCTTCTACTGGTTTAGACCCTAGCATTAATGCTAGTCAAGCCTCATGAGCATCGTCTGGCTGCCATGATACCCCATAGAGTCGTGATAGTCACAGACAAGAGACTATCACGAGGATGCACACTGCTCTAACTGCGCTAGAGAGGACGTTGTAGAATAGTGCTACCCTCCCTAATAGGGAGGAAATGATTTCCATTCGTATAGAGTTGATGAGTATGATTCAGAAGGCTGAATCATACAATCCATATGATGATGCTTCTATTGATTCTTTTTACCATAGCCTATGTAGAATTGTTATAGGTATTGTCGGTTGGAGGACAGTTGATGGGGATGTTACTGTTACTCGAGTTAAGAAAATGTTTGGGACCCATTACATAGAAAAGAAAGTGGTTAGAGAATATAGGGTCAAAAAATGTACAAATCAATTAGTAGCTCCTTTTTATATATCTGAGATGGTTGGCCACCCATCATATGTGGCCCCAAAAGGATGAGGTGCCCTTATATTTCTACAAACAATTGTTTGCAGAGCTCCATTTAGGTTATGATGTTGATTACACATATTTACCTCCACATGCTGGTCAGGGTCAGGGGAGATATCAGGATAAGTGTAGACAACCTGATGCACCACATCCCCCTAGTAAGAGGGCATTGCTGGGTCAAAACCTTTTGGTTCTTCCAAAAGGTTTGGAGACCTATATAGGAGCTAGATAGGTTGTTGCTAAGGATGTACACATAGATATGTTTTCTAGCATTGCCACCATCATGACTCAGGTCGATGAGTTGTCATCTGATTGTGTGGGTAGGTACATGCTCAGATCCTAGACGAGCATAAGCATTGATCCTTCTAGTCCATTTTATGATCCATACATCTAATATGATCTTCCCACTCCATATGAGATATTATGACTACCAGCGGATCCTCTGCACGGCATGATCTCTACTTTAGTCAGTGATCTCAGTGTAGCTTACCAGCACATTTCTACGACACATGGAGTTCCTGCACGTGATATTTCTGCATTCGTTCAATGAGACAAGGCCTCAAGATCCTCCACATGCAGAATTCGAGGATGAGGAGATGCAGAGGAAGGTACCTCCAGATAAGAGGATGTCCAGATACATCCTACAGCTCCAGGATAGAGTGTGGATAATCTTACACTACCTCGACAGCATACACAGGCTCCCCTATATCCGACACCTACAACCTCACGATTTCATACTGGATTCTTGGATTTGCTTATGGATGAGGGAATTGATCCTGATATAGTGTCCTTAAATTCTTCTAAGTTATCTAAAATTGGATGTGCATTACACCAAGTACATTTGAAACCATTTGATTTCAAGATTCAAGAACAATCAAGTAAATTTGTATTTAATTTATTTATATAAATTTAACTATATATATTTTAAATTAATTTGAACTAGGTACATGACACTACGAAGGATGCTACATATGGAGATTTAGAGGAGCCCGTTGATCTGATTCATCAAGATATAGAGGTAAAATTTAATTTAAATTATTTTTAAATAGTTTATTCGTTTCAAGTTTAAACATGTACATTTAGAAAAAAACTTGGTTTGGATAAATATATTAATTAAATTTGTTTTAAAATTGTTATGTATTTGTACATATACAGACTCGGGTCTAGCAGGCTGACGATCCACATAGGCCTACACAGAGTGGTGATCATGGCGGTTATTGATCTAGATTTACACATGAGAGATCTCGATTATATACACACATTTGTTTTACATTGATAGATAGTACAGACATTTACATTGTTATTTTTATATCTAGACATATATGTATTGATATGTACATCTATTTTGTACTTTGATACGTTGATATTTACAGGTCCATTTACATTGTTATGTTGATCTATATATCTAGATATTTGTACATTGTTACATGCATGTTTTATGTTGACATCTAGACATTTACATTGATATGTACATGTGTTTTTTACAGTTATACATTAATATTTACAGGTCCATTTACATTGTTATGTTGATTTTGTACATGTGTTTTTTATGTTTTATATGTTGATCTATATCTAGACATTTGTACATTGTTACATGCATGTTTTATTTTGATCTATATATAAGTCCATTTAGATTGATGTACATGTTTTATTTTAATCTAATCTTAGAG
>MU228022.1:3426732-3440475 GCA_018584345.1 Thuja plicata
ATATCTAAATTGGGATGCTTAGTTCATAATTATTAGTAAAAAAGGGTACGAATGATATTATTTTCTTACACAATCCACAAGAGTTTCTCTCTTTGAGTTTGTCTTCCTCCTCTAGAAGCCTTCTTTCGTAATAAAATTGAGTATGAAAATGGTTAAATCTACTAATGAAATCACTAAATTATTCCTTAACACCTTGCATAAAATTGATTAAATATGTTGGAGAGATTTTAGGGTTAATGTTGTTTTTAAATTGTTCAATTAAATCATTAGCATGCCTCCTTGAAGGAATCAATAGAAAAATGAGGTAAGGAACAATACCATTGCAAGGATCTTTATCAAAAGGTTATACTAAACATATTTTCCATGAACCTATGGTCATGCGAGAAATTACTACACAAGGTTTGGAAAGTTTTAACATGAGTCAAAGGATCACCCTTACCATTATAAGTCTCAAGATGAGGAATCTCCATATGTTATGAGATAAAAACATAGATAACATCCAAAAATAAGGGACTAGAAATGCCACAAGTAAGAATGTTGAAATTGGATTGAGTCATGGAAGAAATTTGTTGTTGCATAGAAGACATAGTTTGAGCCAATCTATTAATGGTAAAATAATGGTGCGAGGCAAAATATAAAAAATGTTAGGAGCATTGTTGGAAATTCAAGAGATGGTTAAATATTAAAAAGGAACACTATGATAAGTGGTCATCGAAGAAGGTAATGAAACCCATGTTACGCTTGAAGGGATTGAGGGAAGAATAGGATTAGGAAGTCTCACTTGTGTAGGATTGGAATTTTGGATATAAGTTGTGAGGATAGGAAGAGCATAAGTGGACAAACTAGGAATAGAAGTAGAGATAGGTAAAGAGGTCTCACCACTTGTACTGGGTGGAGTAAAGTCTAATTCTTGAGAACAATCCCTAATGGGTTTGATATTGGCATCATCAAGATGAGAAATTCTAGGAAAGAGGTTAACACCATGTTCATCATTGTGAATAAGTTTCTTTAAGCTTTCTACAATGGGAAGACATTCAGGATTACTAGTTTATTGACCTAGCCAATGTTCAAACTTCTCAAATTCATGGAAAAGTTTTTGGACTTGAGAAAGAGGAACCCTTAATACTTCTTCTTCATCGTGATAATAATGAGAAGATTTATTCTCCATTATAGGATTGGGATCACTAAGATGCATGTTGGTCTCATCAAGAATCCTAGGAATGAAGGAGGGTTTAGGATCAAAGGAACCGTAAGTCTATGAATTCTTCTACCTGGAATGATATAGGTTTTAATCATAGTGATAAAGCTCATGCACAAGAAAATGAAATGAAAGAAAAATGCAATGTAATTTGAAAGAAATATGCAATTTAACTATCAAATTTAAGCCTGAAACTATGATGTAATGTAAATGTTCACTAACAAAATGCATACAAAGAACATCTAATTACTAAAGTAGAAAGTATAATGTATGAAATATATCTATATATCTCAATGAAAAGAAGGGGAATATAACGCCAAAATTAGAATGAAAATGTACTAATTTGGGTTCACCAAAATGTAACATATATGAAAATGTGAGAAATGATATGAAGGAGGATCACTCACCAAATCAAATAGTAAGGGGTCCTATGATACATTAGGAACACCCCCAAATATTCACCCTCGAATTCAAATCAGATATAATCACATGATGAAGGGGTTCTAATGCAAGATCTATATTTTAGGATAGAGTGTCATTTGGGGATGAGTACCTTTAATGTTAAAGTGTGTATGATATGCAAAATTATATGCAAATCTATGGAAGGAATTGATACTATGGTAAATGAAATTAAAACTAAAAGATATGATATTAGATATAATGCATAAAAGTAAATGCAATATGAAAATAAGAATGAACTCACCTTGAAGCTCGGGGAGGAGGAATAAACTTTAGATCTATAGTTGATTGTCACTAAACTGTCTGAATCAGAAAAGGTTCTTGATCTTGCACTTTGACACTTGTAACTTCTGACTGTGAAATTTATGGATCCAAAGGACTATTTTGAACAAATTCAACCTTGTCAAAGAAAGTTAACCTAGTCTTGGATGCTCACAATTTGCTAAATTTTGTGAGGGATTTGCCACTGGTTATGAAATTCCTAAAATATGGATCAGAAACTCCAAAAAATTAATCTTGAATATAAGAAGAAAGGAAAAAGGTTTTGGAAAGAGGCTTCCCTTGGTCAAGCCCCTCTATAGGAATCAAACTTGAAATGAAATAGAAATTGGACAAGTTAAGTAATGTAAAAAAGATAAAAGTCAGGTTTACCTCTAATGAAAAACCATCACGAATGGATGTAGAAATAATTCAACTCCATGATGATGCTTGAGATGTCTATTTTAAATGTGTTTTATAATCAAGGATTCCTTAAAAAATGCATGGATATACACTTTACAATCCCATATCTTGAATGAGTGTATGCTTGAAATACTGGATGGAGAAGATGAATGAATCTTCTTTCTTGCTTGAAAATTCCTCTACTTGGCCATCAATTGAGATAAATTTGCATCAATGCGAGAAAATTCCATTTTATTGGATGGAGTAAGAATTAGATATCTTGAAATGGATGCTTGCCTTTAAATGTTGAATCAAAATCCGCAATTGCACAACATGAATACCTGCTTACACTTGAAATAAAAAATAGCTTGCATAAAGATTATATAATAATGGATTGTAGATCATGGATGTCAAAATGAGAGGAGAGAGCCCCCTTTTATACTCATTTTAAGATTCAATATTTCTAGGATGACCATAATTAATGGTCAGGAAGAAAAATCTTTGCATTGGGCCTAGAGCCCACTTAAACACAATGCCCTAGGACAAGGTCAAATTCGGTTGACCTAGCCTAGGGAAAGATTGATTTAGTTTGACCTAGTCCTACTATTATTAAATTCAAAGAAAACCTAGGCCTTGGGAAGTGTGAAAAGTTTTGGGGAGAGAAAATGAAAGGTGAGGTAAATCAACGATAAAGACATTCCAATCTTGGAATCACTAAAATGGGGTCTAATAGGTCCTAAAGACATCCATAATTGGGTGCTAAATTTTTAGGATGGTACATATATAACATCATGGTAACCATATCCACAATGAAAATCACTCATAAATAATGCAAAACCACTTAACTACAACAATAGTAGATTTAAAGGATAAACAAAGAACTAGGATCTCTGAATTTAAAAGCTAAACCACTAAATCATAAGCACATATTCTACATAACTCTTTCGATGAATCTTTTACATTATCTAAGATCCAAACATACAAAAAAATATGCCAACTCAATGCAGGAAACATTATTCATAATGTAAGGACAAGAAACTAATAAAGGCAAAAATCATTTTATGTCCAAATGGGATACCAACATTTATAGGTTAAGCTAAGAGGCACCAAGTTGAAATAGAAATACATATAAAATATAAAATATGTACATTGGGATTGAAAGGATTGCTAGGTTGAGACACCTTATCTAAATAAAATGTCATACCTTAGAGTTTTTTTCTTTTGTTTTGGACATCATGTGTCTCCTTAAGAAACAACTAATGTAAAAGTGACACACTAAAATGTAGAATATAGAAAAAATACAATCCCTACCTATTTGTGTATGCACATGTTCCTAGGACCTAATTTTAGTTCTTTGTGCCATCCACTTGTTATTATATTCCATTTTGACATCATTAAGCTATCAAAGTTGAATTCCATTAGTGTTGAAGTGACCTCTAAACTTTCAGGCTTTAAATTGAGCCTATTGTTAATTGTATAGGACACTAGGTATGAAAGAATACTTTATGCCATTTTTCCTTAATTTCCTATTTTATTCATTGTATTGCACATTAATTATGATGATTACAACTAAGTTGTAATTAATCAAGTCACTTGGTTCTTTAGGTGACAAATGTCTACTATTTTTCCTTAAATAATTCAAGTTTAATTTGTTGTCCTACGTGGGAATAGTCTATTTTAAAATTTTAACAATTGATAAGTTATTTCTTATGATGACATGTCATATTGTACACTTACAAAACCTTCAATGTTTCTATTTAATTTATCACTATTCCTTAAAGAATTTTTTGGAAGACACTTCCCACCTTTATTATTCCCACCTAAGCTCTACCAAACATAAGTTTGTGTGATTTATTTTTATGTCCTACATAAATAAATTTAACTCACTCATTCTAATTAGGTGGAAATCAATAAATAATTCATAATGTAATTTATATTTACACATTTCAATTGGTGTTCTAAAATGAATCTAACTTTTCAAAATCATTCTAAAGTCATTTGTATGAATTAAGATTGTCAATCTTATTAGTTTAGAATTTTAGGGACTTCTCTAGTTAAAGCTCCTTGTGATTTAACGAAATCCTTTAAGATATTCTAAGAATTAAGGGGAGTAAGAGAGAAAATAACCTTATTCTCTTCATCAATAAAAAATCTTAATTCAAAAGGCTCCAACTCCATGGGGGAGAGGGGGCTAGGAATATCTTGTAGGAAAATATTAGAAATCTCGGAGCTAGAGGCATCGACCATAGGGATCGGATTAGCAACAAAGTAAAGGTGGCTGACAACCTCAGTATAAATATCTTCTTTCTTAGTGTAAATGGAGCCATCAAAGCTAATAAATTCACTAATTCTATCTCTTTTACTATGTCTTAAAGATAACTAATGAAACAATTTAGTGTTTACATCTCCTTTAATTCACTAAATTGTTGATCTTTGATTCTAGAAAAGCTCTTTGTGGATGGAAATATTGTGAACTTTAGAGAAAAATCTCCTTTCCTTTATGGAATTCTTAAAGGAAGCTCCAACTCTTTCCATTTCTAATTGGATAGCCATGATCTAATCTTTTAAGATTTTCTTATGAGAAAATATTGCAAAAAGGAAATTTACTTCAGCTCCTTGGATTTCTTTTAGAAACTTTCAATTTATTTAAAACATTGAAGATAGTCCTTCCCTAAATATTGGAATTCCACAAAAGAGCCACACGATCATTAGAATTAAGGTGATGGGAACACATTAGTGTTAACCTCTAAGTTGTGTTGATGATTAGTGACCAACACTTAGTCATTCACTTAGGCAATTTTAGTTGGCTATCACTATGGCCGAGCTAAAACTATGCATTGTCGAGCAGTTTTCAGTATGCCTAGTTACATTGCTGAGCTGAGTTACATTGTCAAGCCGAGTAGCAACATAGATGTTAAATGTCGAGCGACAAAGAACTCAAGTGCTGAGCAAAACAATTTTTTGTATACTTGTCAGGATTAATACAAACTTCAAGGATTAGTGATCTGGCTGACTTGTATAAGCTTTTTGGGCCAACTTATGTATGCATTTAATATTCTTCTACGCAGCTAGTTATGCATTTAATTGTTTTATCCTATGCATGACTCATTGTAGACATTAATTATAATACCATCAAGGTATGGATATTGGATCTTGATCGTTGATCTAGATCTCACTGTCAGATTTGTATAGCTATATTAGATTGCTTCGAAGCCCTATTTTTTGGTGTGTAAGAGATAGCAGAGTAATTTTCTAAGTGACTGCATTTTCTGAAGTGAAATGCACATAAGGTTATTTTTGTTCAGAAGCAGAGTATAACACAGTGAACAACAAAGAAGAGAAATATCATATTATGAGATCATAGAAGGTACTGAAAAGATGAGATCCATCATTAGCATCAGATTGCATGATGAAGGATCAATACTTGAGACTTTTTAATCATTGTATCAGGTGAAAATCTCTTAACAAAGTGGTTTTAGCAGACCTTTCCTCATCTCCTAACAGAGTGCTTACTTCATTGTAAGTTTTAAATCCTTGAACAGGGTAGATTGTAATGATCTTAAGCTCTTAACAGGGTAGACCTTTCATAGGGTTGATTACATTTTGTAATCAAACATTGTAACCTTAACAGGTACACTTTATTATTGTAGTAGTGGAGAATTTTGTGGGTGTCATCCCCACACCAGTTTTACCTATTTGGGTTTCTGGATTACCAAGTTATTGTGTTATGAGTTATTTACTTTATTGTATGATTGTTATCTGAGTTTACTGAGATTACATTAGATTCATTTATGTATGAATGTGGTTCAGTTTGTTTTAAGTGTTTAATTTTGAACATTTGATTCACCCCCCTCCCCCCCTCTCAGTATCTTTCTTTTCGATTATTGTATTTCCAACAATTGGTATCAGAGCTCAGTTCTCTAAAAGGGTCATAATCAGCTTGAGAATACAGATCTTGAGATGGAGATCTACAAGATGGGTAAAGTCATTGAGAATCAAAAGATTGATATTCAGCTTGCACTACAACAACTTGAGACTACCAGACAAGAATTAAAGAAGTCCTTGACTGCAAGAAAAGATTTGGCCGGACTAATGAATGACACTCATTATCAGGAAGAGGACACCACAAAGCTATTTTCTAGTTAATACAGATAATACTTATATCAAGGCAGTGACTCCTAGGATAACATGCTTAGAGCCATTTCTATATGAAATCAATGTTGATGAAGCATCAACCACCATCACTGCACTCCTAGCCGAGGCAATTGACACCACAACAGAGAGATTTGGAAATTTTGATGAAGCTAGGGCTAAGATTTGTAGAAGTTTGAATGAAGGAACTATGGAGAGGAAAAGAAAGAAGATAGTGAAAAACGTAAAGAAAATGGTTGGCTAAGGTAGTGATGAAGAACTTGAGGATGCACCTCTAGGCCTGACCATTGTACAAGGTGCGGATATTTCTACAGACGAGGAAGTTAGTGCATCAGAAGAGGTTACTAAGAAAGCTAAGGGCAAGAAACCATCAATTGTTATAATAACCAAGCCGAGCAGAACCAAACCCAAGGTTACACCTCCTGCAACTAATCATCCAAGGATAAGAGAATCTACTATTACTTCCCCAGTAGAAGTGCAAACAAAAGTGTATGGTAAAAGGAAAGTTGTAGAAATTAGTTCTGGAAAGGAAGCAAAGGTTACTCCTAAGGCTGAGTTGAGTAAGCCAGCAAAGAGACCAAGAAGGAAATTAGATTTGGGGCTAGATAATGATGAGGAGATGATAGAAAATGATGAACCCAAAAACATACCTAAATCTCAATTCAAGAAACCAACAAGTATTGATGAGGTATGTGACACTTTAAGGAATTCAGCAGGGTTAGCAACATTTAAGTTCATCAAGTATGAAAATTTGAAAACAACAGATAGGCACAAAGTTTAGGAAGCACTCTTGGACATGATGAGTACTTTCAAATTGACTCCTACATAGATAGGAAATCATGTGCCTGATGAACTTTATGATTTTCTATCAAGCAAATGGGAATTTGCACTTGCCACTGAAAGACAGATCAGGGAAGGAACTCTAGCCAAGATAATACCTGAGTTAACTTCCAAACAATGAACCAAATTCATTGAGGATTATAAGAGTAGGTTTGTTCCTAAACTTAGAGGCTATGTTGTTCTAAAGAATGATAAAGAAGGTTTAGTACAACAAAGCACAAGGATCTGGAAAGAGATTTTTGGACTGGCCGTTCCAAAAGACAAGAAATCTGGTGAAGGGACATCTAAGCCAAAGGCACAAGAAGTTGAAGTGAAGACTACTCCTAAACCACAGATACTTAAAGATCAAATTGAAATAGAATAGGACAAGACCAAAGATGCTTTGGATGCAACAAATTCTTTTGATCTGACTGCAGACAGTCCTATGGATTATATAGTTGATGATCCCAGAAATTTGAATGTTGAGGAACAATAGATGCCGAGTGGAAAAGACACTGATTTGCCTATTAAGGCAACTGATACTGAAGAAGAAAAGTCCACAGCATCTGGTGAGAAAATTGAAGTTGTCAATAATCAACAAAGTGAAGGGAAACAACAAACAAATGAACAAGAGGTAAATTTACAAAGTCCACCTATTTTAGAGGTTATGAAGATAGTTTTAGATAGTGGAGTAGTGATAACAGATATTATTGATAAGCCTAAAGAAGAAGAGGCATCGCAAGTGTTGGTTGATCTACCACACTCTGCATCATCCACTCCCACAGGTCCTAAAACTAGTGGTATGCCGAATCCATAGACTATATTGATAGAATTGAAGGAGGCATTGGATATTGACACTATCAAAGTGAAAGATATTATGCTGCCGAGCATAAGTTCTCCAGAAATGAAGAAGAAAATCTTGAAGAAGAAGTCTCAGATTTTAGATGTAACACTAGATGAAGTCATTATGATTCCACAATGGGATCCCAATGAGTTATCTTTTGAACAAATTGGGACTCTTCAAGAGTTACTTAAGAGGAAGAAGAGACAGGAAGAGATGAAGATTGAAAAAAAGAAAAAGCAGGTGTTGCATGACATCAAAGACATATTTACAAAGGCTTTTGACTTAGAGGATGAAATTCCTCAAGCTCCAATCATAGATCAACTAGTCACCATTGTACACAAGGTAACAGATGAGGACATAGAAAGCAATGAGAAGCTTCCACAATGGTCCAGGAGAAGATTTGAGAGCAAAGTTCTAGAGAAGATCTCAGAAGAAATTGCCACTAGACAAGTTGAACTTTCTGTTCTTGTAGAAACTTTAGAAAAAGTTACAGCCAATGTTTATTCTTTGTATAGGAAATTATGTGATGTTGAATTTTTCACAAAGGATAATCTACAACTTTTTGAGAAGCTATAGTTAGATTTAAGATCAACTGGTACTACTTTAGGTAAAGATACTACTTCTAGTTCTTTACATCTTAATAAGTTGATAAATGCACAAAGGAGAATAGCCAAGCTTATGGCTGAAGATGGTCGAATAAGGGCCTAGTTGATAAATATTTAGACAAGCTTGTTGCCTCACTTGGAGGTAATACAGAAGGAAATTTCAAATGCAAAGCAGTTATCACAAAGCAGTGCAAATCTATCAACTGCAGAAAGTTTAGTGAGTCTAGCTGCCGAGATAGAAATAAAATTAAAAGTTATGAAGGTTGCAAAGGGAAGCTGGGATACTACATTTGAATCCACCCTGCAGCTTCATAAATAATTTTTGGATAAGTACAACTTAACCCCACCAGCAATCAGTGACAAAAACAAGGGGGAAGTTAGTAAAGAAGTTGGTAAGGAAGTATGAACGGATATAGAATGATACATCAGTATAGCAAAGGTACACTTGTATATAATTTTTTGAAGGCGTTGTAAACTTTTTGTATAAGTATATTCCTAGGGGGAGTACTTAGCGTACTTAGGCAATATTTTGATGAAACGTACAAAAATAATGATAAGTGTTTTTGCCACTAATATCAAAGGGGGAGATTGTTAATCTCTAAGTTTTGTTGATGATTAGTGACCAACACTTAGTCATTCACTTAGGCAATTTTAGTTGGCTATCACTGTGGTCGAGCTAAAACTATACATTGCCGAGCAATTTTCAGTATGCCTAGTTACATTGTCGAGCTAAGTTACATTGTTGAGCTAAGTAGCAACATATATGTGAAATGCCGAGTGACAGAGAAGTCAAGTGCCGAGAAAAACAATTTTTGTATACTTGTCAAGATTAATACAAACTTCAAGGATTAGTGATCTGGCTGACTTGTATAAGCTTTTTGGGCTGACTTATGTATGCATTTAATATTCTTCTACGGAGTTAGTTATGCATTTAATTGTTTTATCTTATGCATGACTCATTGTAGACATTAATTGTAATACCATCAAGGTATGGATATTGGATCTTGATCGTTGATCTAGATCTCACTGTCAGATTTGTATAGCTATATTAGATTGCTTCCAAACCCTATTTTTTGGTGTGTAAGAGATAGCAGAGTAATTGTCTAAGTGACTACATTTTCTGAAGTGAAATGCACAGAGGGTTATTTTTGTTCAAAAGCAGAGTATAACATAGTGAACAACAAAGAAGAGAAATATTAGATTATGAGATCACAAAAGGTACTGAAAAGAGGAGCTCCGTCATCAGCATCAGAGTGCATAACGAAGGATCAATACTTGAAACTTTTTAATCATTGTATCAGGTGAGAATCTCTTAACAAAGTGGTTTTAGCAGACCTTTCCTTATCTCCTAACAGAGTGCTTACTTCATTGTAATTTTTAAATCTTTGAACAGGGTAGATTGTAATGATCTTAAGCTCTTAACAGGGCAGAACTTTCACAAGGTAGATTACATTTTGTAATCAAACATTGTAACCTTAACAGGTACACTTTATTATTGCAGTAGTGGAGAATTTTGTGGGTGTCATCCCCACCCCAGTTTTAGCTATTTGGGTTTCTTGGTTACCAAGTTATTATGTTATTAGTTATTTACTTCATTGTATGATTGTTATCTGAGTTTACTGAGATTACATTAGATTCATTTATGTATGAATGTGTATCAGTTTGTTTTAAGTGTTTAATTTTGACAGTATCTTGCTTTCCCATCATTGTACTTCCAACAATTAGATCAAATTTAAAGGGGAAAATCCCTCTAGGTTTTTCCTAATAAAAACAAAGAAGGATTAGGCTGTGGTTCAAACCAAAGTGAATAAGAGAGGAAAGATGGCCCCAATCTATAAAATTCTAGGAGGAAGAAATGAGGCAGCAATCAAGGTGGACTTCAATTAGGATATCCTTCAAGTACATATTAGACCAAGTCAAACTCTTACCTTCCACCTCCAAATCAGCCAATGAGCCTTTGGATAAGATATCCTGAAGGTCAAACATGATGTCAAAAAAATCAGGTTAGAAAATACTTACTAAGTTATTTCTTATGATGACATGTCATATTGCAAACACACACAACCTTCCATGTTTCTAGTTAACTTATCACTATTCCTTAAGGGTTTTGTAGGAAGATGCATCCCACCAAAGGCCTACTAAACACAAGTTTGTGAGATATATTTTTATGTGCTTGTATTAAAAAAAATGAACTCACTCATCCAAATCACGACGAAGTCAATCAAATAATTCACAATTTAATTTAAATATATACATTTCAATTAATATTCTAAAAGAAATCTAGCTTTGTACAATCATTCTAAAGTTGTTTGCATGAATGAAGATTTGTCAATTTCATCACTTTAGAATTTTAGGAATTGATCTAGTTGAAGATCTTATGAGTTAATGAAATTCTTAACGATATTATAAACATTGTCATATTCCCTAGGTATTTTAGACAAAAACACAAAGAAAAAGTCCAGCATGATTACACAAACTATAGAAGATAGATGGGTAGAATAAAAATTACAACTTCATGATTGTCCATTAGTTTCAAACATTAAGGTTTATTTTAAATAAAATCATCTAAAAATTTGACTCTAAATGACCACTCACACAATACTTCCTATTGCCCACGAAATTATGAACTCTAAATCTTACATTTATTTCAATTCAATTCAAGCTTCTATGTTTCCGCGGACAAAACGCTTTCAGTACCCATCGCCTGTAAGTTGTACCTAACTGTCAACTTGCCTTTGATCAGTGTAAATCAATTTATATAGAACAAATATGTCCTTATAGGAATGTCCAATCACGCCTGCTGCTTGCAGCTGTTTGACTAAAGGTGAGTGGCTAAGAGTTAAGGTAAAGTATCATGTGAATGGAAGGCTTATATAGATGCTTGATGGCTTTGGAATGTAGAACAAAACATTTAGAATCCACTCGTCCAACTTTTTCCTCCCTATGCCTTTTTAAATGCGTAATGAGTGTCTCTAAATACTACGTACGTATATAACGCCATAATGATTAGTAAAAATGGGTAGGAATAATATAATTTTCTCACACACTTCTCAAATCAGATTGTTAGTCTAAATTGGGACAGTTGAAAAGTGTAGGGAAAGCAGAGGACTCCACCTTGAATATTCTAAAGTTGAGTTATGACTCCCTTCTTCCCAATCTAAAATCTTGCTAGGCTTATTTCTCTTTCTTTCCTAAGGACACACATATTTCGTTTCTACATTTAACAAGTGTCATATAGTGGTGAAGTATTTGTCTAATAATTAATTATAGTTCTAATATTAAATATAATTTAATAAAATATAATAAATTTTATTAAAAGATAATAATTTAATAATAATATAGAAAACTTATAAAGTTAAAAAGATACATAATTTTTAATAGTAATAAAATTTTTAAAATAATTATTAATTTTCATTATTATTTTTATTTCACAAAAAAATAATATTTTTTGAAGAAATATTTTAAAATGATGACTAGAAATTAAACTAGATTATAAATTAAACAATTAAGTTTCTTAAATGATGAGTATTGTGTCCTAGAAAATTGCCTCAAATGGACATAGTGCTTCGATGAAATTAGTGTATATAAGACCCTAAATTTATTAGCCAATCAACATGAAGAATTTTTTACTCGTTAAGGAAAACTCATAACAATAGTATGTAACATAATGACAAATAGTAATAATAAGAGGGAAAAAAAAGCCCAAAATTATGTGAAAGAACACCAACTTGAAGATTTATGTTTGGTGGAAGTAAACAGAGTTTCAAGTTGTTACATTGTACATGACTTGCTACTTGATTTTGCTGTAAATATATGCAAAGAACATGAGTGGGAATTTGATCTAATTTCCTCCAAAGAAACTGGTTGACGGAGGTTATTACTGGCTAAGAAAGGCATAGTTACTAATGAAATTTCAGTAAGGCCTCTTAATTGTCGGTAGATTCTACGCACACTGTCATTCTCTCAGAGTCCTGGCATTACAAGTATTCCACAACACTTCCTTGATCATGGGAGGGTACTGCGGGTAACTGACTTTTGTTAGTTGTAGGTAGCTTGGACAACTGTTTGTCCATACCCAGTATTTAGTAAATAATTATTTCTTGGTTAGTGTGAGGACAATTATTTATTAAATTAAATGATTTCCTTTTTGACGCCTAGATAACTAATTGGTTAGGGTTGGTTAGGGTGTTAGTAATCTCAGCCGTTGGTTAAGGTTAATCTCGGTCGTTCATTTTCAATGAGATTAGTATATAAGGAGGTCATAGGGGCATTTGGAGAATACACCATCTCAAGTTTGAGAGCATTTGCAGTGAGAGCAAATGTGTTTGCAGTGATAGCAAATAGTCTTGCAATATTAGCAAGGGCGCAGTGATAGCGCTGGGGATAGCAGTGGAGAAATATCAGCAGGAGGAATTGGGAGATTGTCGGAGTTCTACCAGTGAGAGGCAAGGAATTTTGTATCTCTTAGTTTGTTGAAGTTTAATATATTTCTCATCTGCAGTACTGGTTTTCCCTTCGGGATTTTTCCAGGGACAATTGTCCAAAATATTGTGTTCTTTGTGTTGCATATTTCTTTCCGTATTTTTATTGGTGAAGTTGCAGTTGTGTTATTTTTCGATATTCAGCTATAAATTTATTTTCAGCAGTGAAATAATCTTTATGAGATAGGAAATTAATAATCAGTGACTGCAATAGGAATCTTCACATGGTATCAGAGCAGTGTTGAGGGTAGAAAAGGTTTACCCTAGGCAAAGGAAAGAAATTTGAGTTTGACCTCTTTCAAGTTACTGTTTCTTTTATTTCTTTGAGATGGCCTCAGCAGGTTTGAGAGATCAGGACACATTGGATGGTGCCTCAAATTTTGGTGTCTGGAAAGCCTGAATTTCTTTATTGCTGGAAGAGAATGGTATCAAGGAATATGTTACCAGTACTGTAGCTGTACCTACAGATCCAGTACTACTTGCAGCATACAAGAAGGATGATGCCAAGGCAAGGAGGATAATCCT
>MU228022.1:3441821-3458129 GCA_018584345.1 Thuja plicata
TGATGATTTCTCCAGGAAGACCTGGATATACTTCTTGAAGACCAAGGATGAGGTTTTTAGTCGCTTCCAAGAGTTTAAGGCTCTTGTGGAGAATTCGACAGGAAAGAAGATAAAGGTTCTTCGGTCAAACAATGGAGGTGAGTACAAAGGAAATGAATTCCAGAATTTATGTACCAGAGAAGGAATCAAGAGAGAGTGGACTGTTCCTCACAATCCACAGCAGAATGGAGTTGCTAAGAGGAAGAACCATTCTATATCAGAGGCAGCAAGGGCTATGCTACATGACCAGGACATGCCCCGCTACTTATGGGCAGAAGCATGTAGTACAACAATCTACATTCAAAAAGGGTTCCACACAAGGTACTAGGGAAATGACACCAGAGGAGGCTTTCACAGGGAAGAAGCCAGATGTTGGTCACTTTAAGATATTTGGAAGTTTGGCATATTGTCATATTCCAGGTGACACCCATGCCATGTTAGATTAGACTGCAGAGAAGGGGTACTTTTTTGGGTACAGTGAAACCTCAAAGGCATATCGGATATTCATTCCAGGGACCAGATGGATCATTATTCAGCGTGATGTCAAGTTCATGGAGGACAAGGCATTTAGAAGGTCTAGAGATTTGCCAGCAGAAGATCAGAGTAAGCAGTCAATAGGAGCTCCAAGGGTAGCTCAATCGAGTCAAGGGCAGCAAAGCTCAAGTACAGTTACTTGTACAAATGTAGACTTAGGTGGTGAGAGTTCGCGGAGTATGGAGCAACTGGTGCAACAGGAAATGCATCAAGAAGATATGGAGGTTGATATTGCATCCTCTACAGTTGGCAGCTAGAACTGCAAGGTTCAACAGAGGGATACTCAGGAGTTTGTGGGAACTCCTAGGAGGTGTACAAGATCAAGGAAACAACCAGCCAAGTTTAATGACTATGTGGCTTTAGTTAGTCAGTTGGTAGATAGTGATCCTTCCAGTTATCAGGAAGCTACACAGCATTAGGTTTGGCGAGATGCGATGGTTGAGGAATATACCTCAATAATGCAGAATGATGTGTGGGAGGTAGTGCCTACACCAACAGATAGGGCAGTGGTTGGATCATGCTAGATCTACAAGATAAAGCACGGTGCAGATGGTAGCATCAAGAAAGACAAGGAAAGGTTCATGGAAAAAGGGTTCTCTCAGAAAGAGGGAACAGACTATGAGGATACATTTGCTCCTGTGGCCAGGTATACTTCTATACGAGCTGTGATCTCAGTTGCAGCATAGATGAGATGGAAGATCCACCAAATGGATGTCAAGACAACATTTCTTAATGGTGAATTAAGAGAGGAGGTATACATAGAGCAACCAGAAGGCTTTGTAGCACATAACAAAGAGACCCATGTGTGCAGATTGAAGACAGCTTTGTACGGACTCAAGCAGGCTCCTAGAGCGTGGTATGAGCGCATTGATACATACTTGCAGGAAATGGGCTTTGTGAAGAGTGAGGCCGATGTGAACCTCTACTACTTGGTGGTTGGGGGTGAGGTTCTCATTCTTTTTCTATATGTGGATGACTTGTTTCTTACAAGTTCACTAGGGCTCATAGAGGAGTGCAAGAGGGATCTCGCAGTAGAGTTTGAGATGAAGGATTTGGGACTTATGCACTACTTTCTAGGCATGGAAGTGTGGCAGACTGATGGAGAGATTTTCCTTGTTCAAGGGAAATATTGCATTGAAATATTGAAGAGATTCGGGATGGAGGATTGCAAAGCCATGTCTACACCCATGATCACGAATTGGAGGAAAGTAGATACATCCAGGGAGAAGGATGTAGATCCCACCTTATATAGGCAGTTGATTGGTTTGCTGATGCATTTGGTCAAAACTAGGCTAGACATAGCATTTGCAGTTAACTCTCTTAGTCAGTTCATGGTGGAGCCAAAGAGAGTGCATTGGACAGTGACTAAGCATGTGTTGTTTTATTTGTGCGGTACAGTTGAGTATGGGATCAGATATGTTCGAGGTGAAGGTATTGAGTTGATAGGCTATACTGATGCAGATTGGGTAGGCAGTACAATGGACAAGAGAAGTACTTCAGGGTGTTGTTTCAGTTTGGGATTGGGAGTTGTCTCTTGGTTCAGCAGGAAGAAAAAGTCTGTGGCTTTGAGTTCTACAGAAGCAGAATACATAGCAGCTAGCATGGCAACGTGTGAAGCTATTTGGCTTCAAAATTTTCTAGTAGCCTTGTTTTTTCAGAGAGTTGAGACTACTGTGATACATTGTGACAATCAGAGTTGCATCAAGTTGTCTAAGAATCCAATATTTCATGATAGGTCTAAACATATAGACATCAGGTATCACTTCATCAGAGATTGTGTACAACGGGGAATTGTTCAGCTATAGTACATACCTACAGAGGAGTAGGTAGCATACATTCTAACAAAGGCACTGGGGAAGGCGAAATTCATCTTCTTTAGAGATAAGTTGGCTGTCCTACAGAATAGCTTCCTTGCTAAGAGGGAGTGTTAGTTGTAGGTATCTTGGACAGCTGTTTGTCCATACCCAGTATTTAGTAAATAATTATTTATTGGTTAGTATGAGGACAATTATTTATTAAATTAAATGATTTCCTTTTTGACACCTAGATAACTAATTGGTTAGGGTTGGTTAGGGTGTTATTAATCTCAGCCGTTGATTAAGGTTAATCTTGGCCGTTCATTTTCAATGAGATTAGTATATAAGGAGGTCATAGGGGCATTTGGAGAATACACCATCTCAAGTTTGAGAGCATTTGCAGTGAGAGAAAATGTGTTTGTAGTGATAGAAAATAGTCTCGCAGTATTAGCAAGGGTGCAGTGATAGCGCTGCGGATAGCAGTGGAGAAATATCAGCAGGAGGAATTAGGAGATTGTCGGAGTTCTGCCAGTGAGAGGCAAGGAATTTCGTATCTCTTAGTTTGCTGAAGTTCAATATATTTCTCATCCGCAGTACTAGTTTTCCCTTCAGGGTTTTTCCAAGGACAATTGTCCAAAATATTGTGTTCTTTGTGTTGCATATTTATTTCCATATTTTTATTGGTGAAGTTGCAGTTGTGTTATTTTTTGATATTCAGCTGTAAATTTATTTTCAGCAGTGAAATAATCTTTATGAGATAGGAGATTAATAATTAGTGAATGCAATAGGAATCTTCACAACTTTAGCCGCACTTCCATCTCCACACTACCAAAATGTTTTGGAAAGTTGAAACTCCTTAAGGTTTTGAATTTGTCTCACACACAAATCAAGGAGGTACTGGATTATGTAAGAAGACTTAAGAATCTTTGATTCCTTGATGTTTCCTATTGTAAAAGCATGCAACGTGTACGGTAATGGATAGGTGAGCTCACATGTCTTTCCCATCTCAGTGTATATTGGTGCTCAAAGGAGATTGTTGCCAATCATTTACCCAAGGGAATATCATAGTTGTTCAGTTTGAGGACACTGCGCTCAGATTACTTCCCACTGTCCATTGAAGAGAAGGATTTCTTAAGTGTTGAAAATGTTGGCCATTTGACCAATCTCAAAGAAATAAGGTTTCGTTTAGATGATGTGCGGGCACTGAGAAGTGTAAAAGATGGTATCCTTGAGCGGCTGGTCGAAATGAGAATTTCTTGAGGTAGCCAATGTCATCCCTGGAAGTGAGTTCCAGATAGAAGATTCCAGTCTTCCATCATTTCCAGAGAAAATGAACGTGATGAAAGATCTTCAACAACTTCAAACTATACGTTTCTATGTGCCAAGTTTGTAAACACCTCACGTTACGACAACTTTTGCCACATCGACAATATTCACAAAATAAAAGAGTTGGTCAACTAAAACAAATGTCAAATGTACAAGACGACAAGAACAAATGATTTTCCTTAAATTCAAAGAAAGAAAACAAGGTTTGACCAAAAAATGTCAAACAAATTATGCAACACAACTGTCGAAAACACCTAATACATCACATGTCATAAAACATTAAAGACATTAACATAAATCAACCAACTTGTCGAAATAACAAATTTAAAAGAGAGACTTCAACCAAATTGTCAAAGTGCTAACAAACACGACAACTTATCTTGCAAGGAAACATAGATTTACAAGAGTCATTGACTATCTAACATAAGAGAGAAAGCATCAATACAATATACCAATGGTCGATATAAAGAACCATAACATGATATACATGATGACCTTCCTGACAAGAGCTCTAGAGACCTACTACACACAAACCTCAACACGAGAATATTGTGGGAATGTGTTTCCACCCTACCACAAAGCGCTTATGCTTCCCCAGAATCATTCCTAATATGAAAGACACCCAACCCAGCTAGAGAAAATCTAACAATGGAAAACTGACATGAAGTAATGTCCAGTTTGTGCAATACAAAATATCTACTAACAACACTACTATAATGACCTCATTTCATAAAATTGAACCTCTATTTCAATCAATAAGTATCCCAAGATGCAATCACATTATGATACTAACTCATAAGACATACGGAGTACTATTTCATAGAATTTTATTCTATCTCTAAAATATGGGACCATAGTAGTGCTAACTGATCAAGAGAACTCTGTAATGCAATTATACATTTCTCGCTAAAGTCAAGATTCTTTTGCAATACATGGAATATGCATCACAAAAGGATAAGATTTAGGAAAGATCAAACATCCCCTTCCTAAGTTCAATAATGTCATCCCAACACATCTTAATTTCACCACACACATGAACACTTCTCCTACTCTTTAAACATGTACTGAAAGAAATATTCCTCATGAATAATGTATGGTTTACTCTATACTCTCAAGGCATCAACTATAGTATTCATAGAGTTGAACTAATTTTTTGCACTTGATCACACAATTATTCTTTGTGCTATTGTGGTTTTAGATTGTGTCTAGTATAAATTATTTCCTTAAATTTAAAGCAATGAAGAAATTGGGTCAAAACATCTCACACAGATAGCTAAATAGCATATACATTTTCATACTCCAAATCATAGTTCAATCTCCATCAATCACAAGAGATATACAAGTTTGAAATCACTAGTCAAAATATCATCACAATTAAAATGTCTAAAACATCTCACACTAATCATCTTTTATTTACCATTTTCTAAATACGTTAGGGTACTCCAAGTGTTACAAAATAAGAAACATTCAAGAAATTTTCTTTCTTATTTATGATTATAAATAAGAAACATTAAGGATTTGCATAAGCCTTCACAAGGCTTAGAGAACAATATCTAAATTTAAACTCAGAGATAGGTTAACCTCTCATGTAAGGGAAAAATAAACAATAAAACCTCATAATTCCATCTCCAACTAAAAACACTCTTTGATTAACTCATAAACAAAACCCATTGTGATCCTCTTAATAGTTATCTAACTTGTTTGTACATATTTTAATCAAACAAGATCATTCATAACCTTTTAACTAATCTAAAATCTCATTTGTAAATTAAAAAATAATATTGGCAATATGGCTCTAGTTCTATGAGGAGTTTGATTTCCACAAGCATAACATTATTTTATAATTTTACAACTCAGAGAACAACTTTGTTAAAGTGACCATAAATAAATCAAAAAAGAAAAAACCACCCAAATTAAATGGACAACATTATGACATGATTCAATAGCTTTTCAACAAGTCCTGAATGATCTTTCAACAGGGACAAATGAACTATGAAAAACATGGCTACACCTGCTCAATCTCTCTAATTCTCATGAAGGAAAAGGTGTTGATTTCTTTATGTTGATACAGAGTTGATTTCTTTCTCCTGCTAAGTGTATCAAAAGATATAACCAAATACTATCTACACGCTAATTTTTGGCAACCAAAAACAAGAAACTTCTTCAATCCATTCAGACGCAATACAGATAGAAAAAAGAATAACCTATGAGCCATATATTCAATCATTTTGTAAGGCTCAATAGATTTCCAAAACCTCTTTTTAAAAGAACATTACTATCCAATGGATTCAAAAATGGTATTTTCAAAAAAATATAGAATAGAGTATGGAAGACAAGGAATTGATCATTCCAAATAAGACAAACTACTACACACATGAGTAAACAGAGTAAATTTAAACAACCATTCCGTCTCTATGAAACCACTACCACTCCATCACTTTTATTAAAAAATATATATACAAGAATAGAACCTGAAAGGACAATGATAAAATCTGAAGATGATGTGATCCTTCAAAACCTCCCATAACAAATCTCCTCCCAACTTTTTATGCGACCCCTTTTTTTTCCTTCCCAATTCCGTTCCTCCAATTCTGACTTTTTTCCCCCAAAGAAAGTGTCAACTCCTATATTGAAATAGTGCCAAAATTCCTAAGATGCATGCATTTGTCTCTTTTTTTTTACTGAATGTCCCATATGGCATTCAAACCAGTTCTATCAACGCTGCTTTCGCAGGCATGCCTGGGAATGTGGACAATGGAAGATATGAATCATGCATTTCCCACTCCTCTCCATATAATAATGTGGATGATAATTAACAACAGGTAACTAAAAGAAAACTCCCACTACTTCCGCCAATCACGTAAATATTGATGACAAGGATAAATGGTTTTGTTTATACTTCCTCCTTTGATTAATGACCACTCACATAATTGGCGATGTTTTAGGGAAGAGTGGTAATTATCATTTAGTGTTTTAAAGAATTCAACAATTTGAGTTATGACAAAGTTGGATATGTGGTATGGAAAATCTGACAATTATTGGATTGACTAACTGAAACAATTATTCATCTCTTTAAAATATGCCCAACTTAAGATTATTATGGTTGGAGCATGAATTGTTAGATGAAAAAGGTATTTCTATGTTTACTTATTAATTAAATCATTATTGATTTAATTATTTAAGTCACCTTTTTATCTCTTGTTCACTTAAGCTAAACTTTAGGCATACAATAATTAATTCTTTATTAATTATTCATGCAACCTAGGCTTCTCTGCCTACTTGGTGTTCGATATCCTTTATAAGGATTGATCTCTTTGTATTTTATCATTCCCTCTCTGATTGAACATTTTGACTTTCATAACATTCTTGTCTCCAAGCTTTGCTTTTGTAATAGGTTATTTTTCATGTAGTGGGTCTTGGTAGTTGATTCTATGAATTCTAACATGGTATCTGAGCCTTGCTAATGCAACCCGTTCTTGAGTTTTTGAATTTTTTGGAGCCCCGAGGGTTTCAAGTTTTTTCTCTCAGATTTTAGTGTATTTTGGGAGGATTTATTTTTAAGAGCACTTTGAGAAAAATTGACATTTGGGTTGCGTCTGAAATGCCCTAAAACCCCTATTTTCATATAAGGCATATCCAATTTGGACACACATGAAATCTGGACCCTCTTTTTTGCATGGACGACCTTGGCACTTTTTTTCAAGGCAAAATACCTCAGTTTTCCCACTACCTTGATATCCGTGCTACCTCAAAATTCACACCCTCATTTATTTTTGAATTTTTTATTTTCTTTTGCATGGCAATTTGGGTTTCTTGGTTCTTTTCTTGTTTTGGAGCAATCTTTGGTGTTTTGTTGATAACTTGAGCAAATAGAGGCTATTTTTTTCAAACAAGATAGCGTCGCAAAGCTATTTCCCAGACAAAGATTTTGGCAGGGGTTTAATTTTGATATTTTTTTGTTTTCCTGGATTTTTTGCTGTAAAATAGAGCCTTTCTTTTCAGTGCTTCCAATCCTCTAGAATGAGCATATAGACTCCATTTTTTGTTCACAAATAGGTGTCAGAAAGCTCTTGACGAGCCCGCTTCAGGTCTGAGATCCTTTTTGAGGAAATTTTCCAGGTATTTTACCCATTTATTTTGTAGCCTTATTTGATTGTTTCTTATTCTAGCTTATCTTTTGTACTGGGGTTTGGTTTCTCTCTTTGTGGGGGTGTTTCTTTCTAGTTTTTATGTCATTTATCTCAGCAAAACCATAACACTCCAACACATAAAATACAAACCCTTCTGCATCTTCTACCTAGTTCTGAAATAAAATAAAATAAAGAAGGCTTAAGGTATGACATGGAAGATTTAGCATCAGTTGATCTTCTCACACCACATAATTATCATTTGCGGAAATCTCGTATGACTAGGCTTCTCTGATAACACAGGTTACGATATTGTTTAGACACTATTCAGCCCATTTTGACTCGTCCTTACAAGGTCATGCAGCACAGAAACAAGATGGATGAGGCCATGGGTGTTCTTTCTTTGCATTCTTTAGATAGTTTCCTTTTTCACCTTGATAGTTGTGATACTCCTATTGAGATATGGGAGAAGTTTCAGACTCTCTTTGGCACAGTAAATGAGTTTCGGGTACTTTAGATCGAAGAAGAGTTAACATACATGGCTCCTGAGACATTTTTCTCTATTCATGATTTCTTGACAAAATTCAAATCTACAAGGTCCATCTTACATAGTTGTGGAAAGAATAAGATAGATACCGATTGTATTTATCTGATACTTTTCAAGCTTCGTGGTTCTTTTCATATATTCTCTTCTACATTTCATTCTACCATGGATTCTTTGGGTCCATGATTTACCATGCCTGCTTTTGATGTGTTTTGTGATCATTTTACTCGTGAGTAGGCAAAGCTCTTTCCACTTGATTTTCTCACTGGATCACAGAACCATGCATTGGTATCTCACCCATGTTCAGGGAAGGAGGAGCAGAAACAAAATTCATCAACCACAAAGTCTAAGAAGGATTCTAGTTCTCAGTACTCCTTTGTCTTACCTTCTCCTAAGGGAAAATAATTGAATACACAAAGACCTAAGTGTGCTTATTTTAAATAGAGCACTCATGATGAGTCTCATTGTTATGAGAAGAAGATAGATGGATATGAAAAGAAATTTTATAATTTGCACGCTCTTCTACGGAAGAGCCACATTGATGTTCCTTCTTTCTACTTCTCACGGGTCTTCTTCTTCATCATTACTTCAGATAGATAGAAAGGACATATGAAAGGATCATGCATTGTGTGCAACCTCTATACCTCACTCTTCTAGATGGCTACTCGATTCAGGTGCTTCACACCATATGACATCTTCTTAGGGTTTATTCTCTTCTCTTGAGGCTTCTCCTACCCCACACATTTTCATGGGGAATAACACTATTTTGACTGTATGCAGGAAAGGTTTTATGGACATCGATGATGGTGCATTCCATGATGTACTATGTATTCCATATTTTTCCTCTAACCTTCTCTCTATCTATCAAATAACTCATAGTGGGACAAGGAGGACAGATGCTTTTACTCCAGATCAATACACATCAAAGACTATGAGACAGGAAATATTATTGTTATAGGGACAGTTGATCATTCTTCCCGCTTGTACTCCATCTCTCATTTTGGTCCACCATCTCCATTGTCGTACAATAGCTCTCCTTTTTCATGAGAGCCTATTGAGGTGAAGTTGGGTCACTTGAACTTATGTATAGTTCTTGAGATCAATATTTTGACTTCTACACCTCCACCTCATGTTGAGTTTACATATGTTCATTAGGATTCCTCTTCAACTTTGTTAGACATTATTGCTTCATGCATCGAGCCAGCTACTGTAGTTGTTGAGGATAAACTCAAGGATACTCATCTCCTCTTAGATGATAGATTCAGCACATATATTATCCCACCTTCATTGGAGAATCCATTACAAGAGTATCATGCGTTCTCTTTTGAGCAACAACTAGGCCTTCTAGTTTCTCCTCACATTCAAAGGTTTCCTATTCTTTGTCGAGTGTCTTTTTTTCTTCCACAGGGGAGCCACATTGGTCTGATCATCGACACAAGCATTCTATCATTCTGGGGGGATTTTGGAGCCTCAATCCTCTCTCATGGGGGTGTTGGTTGTACTTATGGTTTTGAGAGAGTCTCTTGAACCATTATTTTCAACATGCTTTTTTCCATCTATTTTTGGAGTAGAGTTTTTTCCCATGTGATTTTCCCTATTTCTCCACTTTACAGAGATTAGGTTATGATTGGTTACTTGATCAGACCTTGTTGTCAAGACCCAAATTTACTGCTTTTAGTAGTTGCTTCTAGGTTTTAGCTTCTCCCTAAGTTTATCTTAAGGGGGGGTGTTAGAGTAAAAATGTATTTCTATGTTCACTTATTAATTAAATCATTATTGATTTAATTTTTAAGTCACCTTTTTATCTCTTGTTTACATAAGCTAAACTTTAGGCATGCAATACTTAGTTCTTTATTAATTATTCATGCAACCTAGGTTTCTCCACCTACTTGGTGTTCGATCTCCTTTATAAGGATTGATATCTTTGTATTTTATCATTCCCTCTCTGAATGAATATTTTGTCTTTCAGAACATTCTTTTCTACAAGATTTACTTTTGTAACATGTTATTTTGCATGTAATGGATCTTGGTGGTTGAATTATATGAATTCTAACATGATTTGATAAGAAAAGAATTGTCAAAGAACTTTGGAGAGAATGGGGGATTTCCCAAGTTGGTGAAACTGTAGATCATTTATTTCCCTCTTTTGGAGGAGCTGCTAGCATTGGAAGAGGAAGCGATGCCATGTCTAGGAGGACTGTGAATAGAGAATTGTGTGCGAATGAAGAAAGTTCCAGAGGGAATGGAGCTTTAATTGAGGAAATTAACAAGAATAGAGGTTGTCTAGAATGCAAGCGATGAGTTAAAGAATTGGTTAAACAGAGGGGGGAAGATTGGAATAAATTCAAACCTAAGAAATCTAGCATCGAGATCATCTTCTCTTAGGATATGTGGCAGCGTAAAAGGATTCTTTCCTTAAGTTTAAAATATTGATTTTTTTTTTAAATATATGTTTCATCTTTTTTCTTTCTAACATACATTTTTTTATAAAGGAATATAAGATTTGATAATTGATTAGATAGTTTTAATTAATTTTACTATCTAATTTATGATTTTTCAATATATGTGTATATGTCAACTATTCCATTCAAAATAATAAGTAGCTAAAATTAAATTATGAATAATTAGTGCATATAAGCTATTTTATTTAGTTTATAATTATATTATTTTATTTTTTGTATATGTAGATGAATAAATAAATTTAAATTCTCAATCAAGATATATTTTTTATTAATATTTGTTTAACACCTATATATATTAAAAATGATAAAATTTGAAAAATAGGTAACATTTTTTTCAAAGATATTTATTTTGTAAATGTCAAATATTTGAACAAAAATAATTAGTATGAAATTGAAGTATAGAATGTTCACTCTTAGAAATTATTTTATTAATTAATAGTTTGTATTTATCTTATTCTAGAGTTATTGTATTTGATGCATATAGATAGACAAAATAATTTTGATTTTAGTTAGAAATTATTTTATTATTATTTATATTTTTAGTAATATTTTATTTCAAGATTATTATTACTTTTGTTAGTAATAACTGAGAGGGGGGGTGCAGTGAATCAGTGGCCTCAAAAACTTATCCTTAATATAACCACCATTCAAATAAACCTTAGACTATTATGTCCCTACAAGATGCATGCCATGAAATACTTATAATGATTAACTGTCTGTCAGTTTTCCTTGTCTGTCCTTATTCTCCTTGATTACCGATAAGTAGTATAACTATTTACCAAAATACAGTAAATATGCAGAGTATACTGATAAATCCAGTGTTAACTATGTCAGATACAAAACAATAAAGAAATAAATTATACACACATAACACATGAATTTTTAACATGGAAACCCTGTGAAGGGAAAAAAACAATTGGGATCGGTACCCCAAATTTTCACTCTCCTGAAGTGAGCCCTGTTAGAAGCCAACCCTGTTAAAGGTTACAAACACACTATTAGGTGTGACCTTGTTAGAGGATTTTACACATATAGGTTGTCACTTAGTATCAGGCATCTAATGTTGCCATCCTTGAATCAGCCTCTCTTAGATTGTCAATAGGCATCAATCATATCCAATGCTACTTTCATGAATCAACCTTTTTGGCACTCCTTGGGATGTACCTCAATATATATAAGATTAATAAGTCCTACTCTGTTAAGAGACTTGATGCTTCAATGGTTAAACAGAAATAAAATGACCTATTTCTAATTCAACTTGAATTGCAGATTTTCAGATCTATTTAAGTAAATTACCTCTCTAATAAATGTATCAATTCAATTCTTTTGTGCTCCATACTTTCTACTTTGTGATATTGTGCTCATGTTCGTCAGTGTCTGCAGAATTCCTTAGCTCTACTTTAGCTTGATTGATCAATACTACATGAAGTTGTTCATCAATTTATTCTTAGTATCCTCTTTCTATTCACTCCCCTGAATCCCCTTTTTATGTGATACAGAAATGAATTAAGCTTGTCTCTTATATAGACATAATATTCATTGATTCTTGATTCTTGATTCTTGATTCTTGATTCTTGATTCTTGGCATGAAAAATAATCCAACCAATCTAATTTAAAGCATAACTCTAGATTTATCTCATAGTTATCTTCTTGCCAACTGTACAAATAATCTTTAAATCAATTACTTAAATCTGGTCGAATAAACAAAAGAAAACTAAAAGTCTATCTTTAGCTCTTGCCAGCTAGATATTTTTTCATTTTCTAAACTCTTTGTTCTGTCTGTCAACTCTTAAGTTAGTCGTCAGTTACAACTGCTAGTTTCATCGGTGTGAATTTAGTTAGCTTCGAGATCTCCATCTGTTAGGCAACTCTACTTTTAGCTCGTAGGGCATTCTATGGTTTTGCTTCGTCGGAAAAATTTGTCTTCTGCTTGTCAGGTATTATTGTTAATTTTCTTCTTTGCCTTCACCGATGGTGTGCACTTCGTTGGTGTTATCTGTCACTTAGTGAATACTTGACTTTTATGCATTGCTGAAAGCATAACCTTTGTTCCATTGTTTCTCTAAAGTCTTTTGGCATTATGTACATGACCATACAGATGATATCAAGTTGACAACAATGGAAATACAAACCATTAACTAAGTTAATGCCTTGCATTATCTTCAACTTAACATTATCAAACATTTAATCAGTTACATGTCAACCATGTGACAAGTCTGTCACCCATAAATAATGCTCCTCTAGTTGTGTTCTTCTAATTATTAAGATTTCCAGCCCAATCAGCATCAGTAAACACCTTAATTTCAAATTTGTCTTCTTTTCTATACCACAAGCCGAATTCCTCAGTATTCTTTAGATATCTTAGAATTTTTTTTTACAGCAGTCATATGTGATTCTTTGGGGTTAGCAAAAAATCTAGCAATAATTCCCACTGCATGTGCAATATTTGGCCTAGTGTGTACACCATACATGAGTTTTCCAATCATTGATCTATATAAAGTTTGATTTATCTCTATTGTCTTGTCCCCCTTTGTCAACTTACATCCAGTATCCATTTTCTTCTTTTCTTTCACTGATGGTGTGCACTTTGTCGGTGTTATCTGTCACTTAGTGAATACTTGACTTTTATGTATTGCTGAAAGCATAACCTTTGTTCCATTTTTTTCTCTGAAGTCTTTTGGCATTATGTACATGATTGTATAGATGATATCAACTTGACAATAATGACGATACAAACCATTAACTGATTTAATGCCTTGCATTATCTTCAATTTAACATTATCAAACATTTAATCAGTTACATGTCATCAATCTCTCCCTTTGGCATTGATGACAACAAACCTATATTATGACACTATACTATTTCTAATACAATATGAAATACAATTTATTGAGATTCATCAAACTACCAAATAGTTTATTTTGATAACCGATAAAAATGTCTGACCGCCAGTAAGCTTTGTTTTAGCTTAGATTTATTTCTTGCAGCTCTCTTTTTTTCTTTTTCTGATGTGTTGCATCCTCTCCTTGTGTCAATATCTTTCTTTTGAATGTTCTTCACATTTGATGTCTTTCTCTCTTGTTAGCAACTCTTCCTTTGTATTAACTCCTTCATACAAACTCTCTCCCTATGGATATGATCTCTCCCTGTTGGAGTAATCTAAAAATGGATAATCTTTCTCTTTTTTTTAAGACTTTGATAATGGGGATAAACTCTCTCCCTTTGACAGCAATGCCAAATAAATATTTTACAAGTATCTGACATTCATGTCAAGCAATCTTTTCTCTCTTGTCCATAATATATTTCTTGAATTTCCCTTATCCATTAGCAATACAAAAATATGCTCTGGTGCTCAGTTCTAATATATACTTGTCTGTATATAGATGTAGCTTTGAAGTTCTTCTCTTTGCTTGCATCAAAATGAATGATATTCTGATACTAAGTAGGTTGATGCAGCCTTCAGTCTTTTACTGACTAGTAGACAAGGGTTTTACTCCTAGTCTCTTTCTCAGGTACTCAAATGTATCCTTGGGTAGTGGCTTGGTGAAGATATCGGCCAATTGTTATTTTGATTGCACATACTCAAGTATCACCTCTTTTTCTTGAACTTGTTCTCTTAAGTAATGATACTTGATGGAAATGTCTTTAGTTTTTGCATGCATGACTGGATTCTTGGAAATTTTTATTGCACTGGTGTTATCACAATAGATAGTCACTGGTTCTAAGATCTTCATATGCATACCTTCCACCAACTGTTTGATCCATGCAATATTTGAGTAATTTGCAGCAGCAACAACATATTCTGCTTTTGTAATAGACTATGAGATACATCCCTACTTCTTGCTAATCCATGTGACAAGTCTGTCACCCATAAAGAATGCTCCTCCAGTTGTGCTCTTTTGGTCATCAAGATTTCCAGCCCAATCAGCATTGGTAAACACCTTAAGTTCAAATTTGTCTTCTTTTCTATACGACAAGTCAAATTCCTCAGTATTCTTTAGATATCTTAGAATTCTTTTTATAGCAGTCATATGTGATTCTCTAGGGTTAGCAAAAAATCTAGCAACAATTCCCAATGTATGTGTAATATCTGGTCTAGTGTGTACAACATACATGAGTTTTCCAATCATTGATCTGTACAAAGTCTGATTTACCTTTGTTGTCTTGTCCTCCTTTTTCAACTTACATCTAGTAGACATCGGTGTTCCAACTAGTTTGGAATCTTCCATCTTGAATATTTTTAGGACCTCTTTGGTGTATTTGGACTGTGTAATGAAAATACCCTCACTTTGTTGAATGATCTATAGACCAAGAAATAACTTGATCTCTCCAAACATGGACATCTCAAATTTTTTTCTCATCTCACTAGCAAATGATTTGCATAGCATATTATTGCCTCCAAATATGATATGATCAACAAATATTTCAGCAATCAGGGTGTTAGCATCAGTATCTGGGTAATACCACAATAGTGGGTTACACTTTTCAGGAGGAAGGAATTTGGCCCGAAAAGCGTAGCCCACTAAAAAATTCATCATACTTTTGATCAGAACGATGAAACACTTTCGATCAGAAGTGAGTAACTTCTTATCAAAAGTACCTAAAATGGGTACTTTTGATTGGAAGTTACTTTCGATCGAAAGTACCTAGTTACTTTCGATCAAAAGTAACTTGGTTACTTTTGATAATATAGTAACTAGGTTTTTTTTGGCTGAATAAAACCTACCAAAACAGTCATTTTCACTGTTTCAGCTAGGTTGAAAGTGACTGGAGAGAATAGTGGGCTTCCATTTTATCGAACGTCTTTATCAAGTTTCTCACATTTATAATTTGTATATTTTATTATTTTATAATATATATTGTTTGTATATATGCATTATAATGTTTATATATATATTGTTTGTAAATTTGTGTATAAAAGCATATATATGTGTATATATGTGTATATATATGCATGTATATGCATATATATGCATATATATGTGTATGTTGTAACCGCCTAAATTTGGTCTGTCACAACTATAGACCCTATTTGCCCTAAGTGTGATCATACCCTTGATTTATGTCCAAACGACCCTGTTACTGCTTGGCATAATTCTTTGAATCAATTTAATGTCCTAGGTATTTTTATCACTGATTTATATTAACTATTATAGCCATACAATTCAAATCAATTTCGACCAATCAAGTCAAATCAAAATCAAACATGGCTATATAATTTAATTATAAAGGAATTAAATAAATCCCTAAATCAAATACCCACTTACAATCAACCCATCCCCCTAGCCTATTTAATTTAATTAAAATGGCTATAGTCCTCTAATTATTAAAGAGCAATTTCGTTGTTTAAACAATTAATTCCTATATTTTTAAATGAATTAAATAAGTTTATTTCATTTATTAATATTCCCCTAAACCCCAACCTAACCCATCTCAACCACTTCTACCCTGGGTTCTAACCCTTCTCAACCCATTCACC
>MU228022.1:3511662-3540688 GCA_018584345.1 Thuja plicata
TATATATATATATGCATATTACACACACACACACACACATATATATATGCACATATATGCATATATACATGCATATATACACATATACATACATATATACACAAATTTACAAACAATATATATATAAAAACATTATAATGCATATATACAAACAATATATGTTATAAAACAATAAAATATGCAAATTAAAAATGTGAAAAACCTGAATAAAGACATTCAAAAAAATGGAAGCCCACTCTTATGTCTCTTTCAACCCAGCTAAAACAATGAAAATGACTATTTCGACGGGTTTTTTATTCTGCCAAAAAAAACCTACTTACTTTCAATCGAAAGTAAGTACTTTCGATCAAAAGTACTTGCTTACTTGTGATCGAAAGTAACTAGGTACTTTCAATCAGAAGTAACTCACTTTCCATTGAAAGTGTTTCATTGTTCCGATCGAAAGTATGATGAATTTTTTAGTGGGCCACGCTTTTCGGGGCGAATTCCTTCCTCCCAAAAAGTGTGACCCACTATTGTGGTATTACCCATAAATCAAACCTTTAGGACATCAATCCCTTGGATATTATCATAGCAACACTTTTTATATTTATTCAACTTAGTGTGTATTGAATTAGCCTTATTCTATATTTGTGTTCCTATTATTTTCTTTCCACAAGGTGGGCTCATAAAATGTAGATCTAGTGGCCAAACGAGAAAGATAACTCTATTAAGACATTCTGCTAAGAAACGTGCAAAAATAATAATGAATTACTAAAAGTGTGATTGCAATGATTGCATAATTAAATTGAAAATGTTATTCTAAATAACTACATTTTCAGACACTTTGCACATACAATAATTTGTAGAACTTTCAAAATAATATGAAACATTTTCAAAATAATAAACAAATATACCTTAAAAATCAATATAAATAAAAATTACGTAAAAATAAAAATCTACAATGTCACATTATCTTGCATTCTCATTTCTATTTCTAAGAAGAATGTTATAAATTGAAATTTCAAAAAACTTTTATAAAACTAATAAATTAGTTGGAGTAGTACTGGGAGGAGTGACCTTTGTGAAGGTAATTTTTTCTTTCCACAAGGTGGGACCCTAAAATGTAGATCCAATAGTCAAGCGAGAAAGATAACTCTATTAAGACATTCTTCTAGGAAACATGCAAAAATAATAACAAATTGCTAAAAGTGTGATTACAATGATTGCATAATTAACCATTAAATATTATTCAAAAGTGTGATTACAATGATTGCATAATTAACCATTAAATATCTTTTTATAAAAGATAAATTTTTATGAACTGCTACTCATAAAATATAAATTTGACTAAAAACTACACAATTGAATTATGTTGAAAATGTATGGAAACATCTCCAACTTCAATTTTTCAAATTACCATACATTGTCTATGGTATTATAAGATATCTCCCCTTTACAAGATCTCATTGTTTTTACCAGTTGTCAATGATAAACAACTGGTAGATTGACTCTCCTCTCCAGAAAAGGCGAATCCAGCTTTCCTGAGGCTATAGCCGTAAAGCCAATTAATGTATCCGGTTTTGTACCAGCGCATGTAGTCCAAAGCCCCAAGACTTTCCAATTTGAGCCACACACACTCTAATGCACGGTCGCGGAGAAAAGGATGTACACCGCGCAAGAAGTTGAACCTCGCCAGCTTTACTGAAAACATTGCAGCCAAGTAGAAGAAAACGACATTACCAGTGCAACAGATGACGGTGCATGCCCAAAACAGCACCCAAGCCAGCTTTTGACGCTTATGCGCAACCATGGTGTATACCGCAGCCATGAAACCATACGCCGTGAAGGCAAAGGAGGCGCAAACCAACAAGTTTGTGATAATTAAGAACAATACCTTGTCTCCAGTGGTAAGAGGTGTGCTCATCTGCCACATCAGCACCACAAACAGCGACACAAAAAAGGCTAGGCAGTCGAAAATGAGAAACAACTTGAAGGACTCTATTCCAATCAGAATTGGCATGCCTAACATTTTATATGTCTCTCCATTCTGTACATCCGTTTTGAAACCGCCAGGAATGGTGAAGATTGCTGTAAATGACATTGTGGCTAACAACACTGCTACCACTAATTCGCTGTTGCGCCTGCCATCGTATGTTTTATTGACCATGTTGATGGCATTCTGGTATTTTAGGGCACTCACATTTGGAGCGCTGTACAGGAAAGGCTTGCTCTTAGGAGGATGATTAGCCAGTAGCGCAATTATCTGGTAGCTTTCATGGTACTCTGTGTTTTGCCTTGCAATGTCCAGGGCTGTTAAGCCTGCCTTGTTGAACACCTCCTTGTCTATGCCCGCTATATTCAACAAAGAAACCACCATCTACAATATGCATGCTCAAAAGTTTAGGGTGTTAGGAAACATCGATAAATAAATTCTTTCCCTACTCTAAGGAAGACAATGTAAGAAATAAACATTGTAGAGGCATAAATTCTAATTTGTTAGGAAAGCTATTCGCGGAAACGCCTTCCAAATGTCAATTTACAGGGGAAATTGATCAAATATACTGAGATGCATAGGAAAAATAAGAACAGAGAAAATAAAGCCACACACAGGATAAAACACAAGAGACAAAGATTTACGTGGGAAACCCTTACGGGAAAAAACCCACCACCGAAAAACCCCCGAGCAACTTTGTATTACAGTAAACAATTACATACAAAATCTTTGGTTTTTCGTATGGTCTCACAGGCTCAGATTGTGTTACAATCAACCTGATATTACAACCATACCATTCTTCACGAATCTTGCAGCCATTTATGCACACTGCAATTCGTTACAGAATTCAGTACAAGAACGGTTACCGGCAAAACAGTTGTCTACCAACCATCTGTCACACACAGTAACATCTCCTTCGGCATGTTTACCTCCGTCGGGTAACATCTCCCTTCGGCACGTTTACCTCCGTCGGGTAACTTCTCCCTTCGGCACGTTTACCTCTGTTGGGTAACTTCTCCCTTCGGCACGTTTACCTCAGTCGTATAGTGGTCTGTCCATACCGTGAGACACATCCTTTGGCGGTTGCGCAGGCACTTCTCCTCACCGCACGGTGTCTCTGCCATACGGTCCTCCACCTTCTGTCATCCTCCACTGTACGGTGGCCTTTGCCATACGGTCCTCCACCGTACGGTGGCCTTCGTCAATCTTCAACATAATTCTGGTCAGTTCGTATGTTGATCAATGTTGAAAATGACCCAGAAGCTCTTCCCATATAAAAGCATGCCTTGTTAACTAATAGCTCTCCAATTTTAACAGTCAACAGTACGTACTGGACTCTAAATTTTAACCAAACAAAATCTAGAAATTGGTAAGACAATTTCTGTAAATCGTATACTTAATCGAACAAGAGAAGGTTGTAGAGAAGGAAACTTACATCAAACAACACTAAATTTCCACAGTTTATGATAATTGTAAGTGCTATTTCTGATTTCAATTGTGTGAGATTTTTTAACATCAACAGTTTTGATCACACTCCGTAATCCATCATCAGAATAAATAAAAGAGCATGATGAATCACAAAGTTTGATCTGAAACATTGATATTTAAAAAGCTCACACAATATGAAAGTTTTTGACCCTTACATATTGGCAGAGGTCTGTCTGCACATTGCAAGGGTTCCATCTTTGGGGAAGGATACTTGAATGTAATTTGAGGTTTTTCATCTCCGTCGTTTATGCATGTAGGCATCTGAAGTCCCTTGTTCAACAATCTCTATGTATTAATCATCATCTAGTCACGTCGTCAATTGATCAAATCATGTAAATTCGTCAATAAATAGTTGAGTGCTATAGCACTCTAGACTGTTTCACAAAATTCTGTATTTTGTATTTTCAGTATTTTGTGTGTTTGCTTCATCTCCACTCAACATAAACAGCTGTTTCAGAAGAAATTATGTGAAGAGGAATGCTAGTTACAAATTAGCCTTTCATGCTCAAGTCTATCATGAAATTAAGCTGTTTGATAAAATAAAATTTATGAAAGAATTTTAAATTTAAATTATATTCAGTCACACGCCCTTTTCTATCTATAAATCAAACGCTGGGAAAATATATTTGAAGCGTGTAGTCAACTGTAGCTTTAAAAGATAAAACACAATCTAAAATTGACAAAAACAACAAATGATAGGAGATAAAGAAACTTACATGAAAGTTTTTGGTCCTTGCTGCAATATGCAGTGGTGTGTCTCCACTTGCAAAGGGCTCTATGTTTGAAGAAGGATAATTGATCGCGATTTGAGATTTTTCAGCTCCCCCGTTTACGCATGGAGGCTTCTCAATTCCCTGGTTCACTAACTCTGCTAAATCTACTGTTTTAGATTTATTCAAGTAATCAACAATTCGCACTTGACTAACTTGGGCAGCTAAGTGCAGCACGTTCATTCCACACCCATTTGGTTCCTTGACAGCATCTGGGTTGTTCTCTATCAACTCTTTTAGGGCTTCCAAATGCCCCAGTTTCGCTGCTAAACAAATTGGTGTTTCTTTGTCCTCATTAGTACGATTACAAAGTCCGGGCTGAAAATCTATTAACTGCCTTATAATATGTACATAGTTTCTCCCAACGGCTATATGCAGGGCTGTATTGTCATGTTGGTCCTTCACATTGAGAAGCTCTTCTGGATCTAATGAATCTAAAATATACTTCACCTGACCTGCATGTTAGATATCCAAAACCATTAGAGTAAGGTCCTTTACATTAGAGTAAAATATATTATTAGAAATGAATAAGCAGAGCGAAGCACAATGACCTGGATCTCCTCTGTTTATTGCAACCTTCAAACCTAAAGCAGCGTCGATCCCTCTGCTAGGTTGTTCACTCTCAGCAGCCATGGCTTTCTCCAACTACAAGAAGATCCACGTTAACTTAAGATATAGGAGTAATTTAACCTAAAATGATGGTGAACTTTCGTGGACTAAAGGAGCTCAACTAAACATCATATAAATGCCCAAAAAAATCAAGAAAACAATTCAAGGGCTACGTAAATTTCCAAAGCTTTGTGTTCACATTGCCTCGGAATCTGTTCTTTAAGAAGCAGCCAGAGACAGCCATGTGCATGGAGTTTTAATATAGCAGAATAAACAGCCATTGTCAACAAAGTTTATAATAAATATAAAAAAATATCTTAGTTTCAATATTCTTCAAATTAAATATGTCAGTGTGACTATTCTTCAAGTTTTTTAATGGTGGAAATCAGAAGGCCATGTGATATATATAAAAATATCCAACTGCAATGTATGTAATCTTCAATTAAAATATTTTAATTGATGATATTAAAAAATATTATTTTTTGTGATGATGGACCACAAGCATGCTCTGCAAGGGTTTCTGGAACTGGGACGTCCAGTCCCCAGCCTCAGTGATGGAACATAAGCATGGTTTGCACAGGGATGTGGGGCTAGGAGGTGCACTCCCCAGTACAAATAAGATTGCACAGGGATGTGGGGCTTGGAGGTTTACTCCCCCAGTACAAATAAGATTTTTTTTATGACAGTATATTTTGAGACGTGAAAGCTACTTGGATTTAATGGATTTTATATTACCCGAAGGCGTTCCCTTATATAAGATGCAAGGCCTAAATTTGCAATCCCACGGTTCATAATGTAGCAGAGGCATGAACGACGATCACTTCACCTTGCACTGTTAGATTTTGTTTTTGTTTTTGTTTTACTTCACCATATTTTGTTTTTGTTTTACAATGCAATTAGATACGTAGTACGATTGACAGCGGACTATCTGTCATCGTTTCCACTGGCATGTCTTCACATTCACGTTTCCTTTTTTTCCAACTTACATTATTAATTATTAAAAAGGCTATTAGCTATGTGAGTGCTGTTTCTGGATTTCATTGTGTATATTTTTTTCCATCAACATTTTGAATCACATTCCGTGATCCATCATAAAGATGAAGAGAGAAAGCAACTGAAGAAAAATGTGTTGAAGGCTATTAACTGAATGTTACTGGGGACACCACTAATCTATTTGAAGGAATGTTCACTGCAGAGGATAGTCAATGTAATGGTGGTATTAGTGTATTAAAATGATATCAATTAATGTTTAGTTTAATTGTACAATCATTTACATTTAAAAGTATTAATATCTAATAATAATATATATTTTTAATAAATAAAATAGTTTAAAATTGATATCTCTTCATCATTTTTAGATGGATGTATTTTAGATATTCATACTAGTTAAATACTTTTATGGTAAGAGATTTATAAAGCACCTAACTAATTAAAAATAAATATATTTTTATTAAGGTGGGATTCAAATAGATTATTGTAGGGGAGAATTAATACATATTAGGATAAAAAGAGAGTTTCGTGGGTTCTCAAAAGTATTATTTATCATTTTAGAATAAAATTATTGATCATCAAGTTAAGGAGATAAATCTAGGCTATGATTATGTTCAAGTCATTATTGAATTACAAGTGACAATGGTTGAGTGATAAAAGTGGTAACTATAATATTATTTTGTCTCTACTTGAGATAAAAGAAATAATTCTTAGAGATCTAATTGGTAGCATATGCAAATAGAAAATGAAAACATGGCTTAACCAAACTATTGCATTGTTAAGAATGATGTTTTCTATACTTTGCATTATTTTGATTTAAAATATAGTATTTAATTGTGTGCATTTAGTAAATCTAGGGATGCATACATTACATGGGTTAGTCACTCCTGGAAACCACCTTGCAAAAGAAAACTATTCAATATTCTAAATAAATTACTATCAAAGGGGAAAACTTAATACCAAAAATTAAATCAAGGGGACATAATTTTGAAAACTAGTCATTTATATAATATGAAAAGATAGATTTACGCATGTGTGTTCCTATAAAAGAAACCAAATCAATATTTTTTGAGTTTGGTTGTCATGAAATTTGGTTTATTGGAAAACATTGATTGATCAATTCTTGTCGAATGCATATTTAAGGAGAGAAATTAAAACATGTGGTTAGATTATGGTAATTTTCTTATTCTTGTGAGTTGCAATTAGGGAGATACATGTCTAAAAAGATTTGTATAGAGACTTTGCAAGTGTATTATACTCTTGTTCTTGAAAAAATAAATTTCATAATGTGGGTGTTTTTTGAGGCTTGGTTTTTTCTTTGAGAGAGTTTTCAATAGCGTGTTCTAAAATCCGAATATATGTGGTACTTTGTTTTGACCCATTTTTTGTATGTCATCATTAAAATTTTCAGAATTTGTATAACATCCCAATAAAATAATCTTTTTCAATTTTTTCAAATATAGAAAGGTACAACAAATTTGACTGAAAACAATAAATTAGAGACCCTCTTCAGTCCTAAGTTTGAAATATCTTGCATATCCACAAAGAAGTATACTTCTACATAAAACTATGCACTTTATTTGATGCAACCACTTCTCTATGTAGACTTCTAAATTGACACAAACATCATTTGTTAAATGGCTTACCAATCTACTATAATTGACCTTCCATATCTACTTGGTGTACCCATTGCTCACTAAGGTCCGATTTCTATTTTTAGGCGAATTATATTAGTGGTAGGGAGCTACATTTTCTGATATCATATATCAACTTTTTTTTTCACTAAATCCTTCATCTATTTTCCTGCAATCCTCAAAGATATTGTCCTACAAAACCAATGAAGGCTCAACATAAGCTTCCACATGGTCCTCTACCACCTCATCATCCTCTTGTCGTACACAAGGTATAAATGCATACAAATTATCTATCTCATTCGTACTATCCTTTTATTTTTCACCAATGGACATTTGAATTAGCCTATTGATGTAATCTTCATTTTCCCAGGTCTTTCCTTTGTGGTCCTTTCTACATTTCAACTCTGTACATGACCAAAACTTTTTCATTTTTACATATGTCTAACACCTCTTCGATTATGTTAAAAATGTATTCAAACATCTCCAACTTCAATTTTACAAATAACCATACATTGTCCATGGTGTTGTAAGATATCTCCCCTTTACGAGATCTCATAGTTTTTACTAGATGTCATTGATAAAAAAAATGGTAGATTGACTCCCCTCTGATATCAGCCCTGTTAATTGACTCTCGTCTCCAGAGAAGGTGATTCCAGCTTTCTTGAGGCTATAATCGTAAAGCTAATTAATGTATCTGGTTTTGTACTAGCCCATGTAGTCCAAGGCCCCAAGACTTTCCAATTTGACCCACACACACTCCAATGCACGATCACAAAAAGGATGTACACCGCGCAAGAAGTTGGATATGGCTAGCTTTACGGAAAATATTGCAGCCAAGTAGAAGAAAATAACATTACCAATACAACAGATGATAGTGCATGCCCAAAACAGCACCCGATCCATATTTTGACGTGTGCGCGCGCGCGCACATGCATCCCCACACACACACACACAGTATTGCTAACATATTTTTAAATACATAGCATACCATTGTGGCAATGAAAACCTAGTTAAGCATATTAAATAACTAAGTCTTTAAATTTACAAGGAAAACTTCTTGTTTTCTTGTAGCCATTTTCTTTAATGCTATGAACCTCCCTCAATAAATTTTAAAATCAAAGAAACTTCCATGGAAGTGCTTCTTTACAGGTGTCTTCGAGTGTAAATGATGTACCTTTTCATTTCATTATAGATACATGAACAATTAACTATTTAATCTTTTCATTTCATTATAAATACATGAACAATTAATATATATTTTTAAGGTTTTAGGCATATTCAAGATCTGAAGTAATTTTGATCTAAAGAACTCCTTTAGAAAACACATAAATTTTTAACTAGGTAGTATATTTCTTTCAGGACTAGAGTTTTAAGGAAAATAGATTCCACTTTCTAGAACCATGACAATAATGGCCATTACCATCAATAATTACAATATAATTTGGGTCTAAAGAACTCCTTTAGAAAACACATAAATTTTTAACTAGGTAGTGTATTTCTTTTAGGACTAGAGTTTTAAGGAAAATAGATTCCACTTTCTAGAACCATGACAATAATGGCCATTACCATCAATATTTACAATATAAATTTATACATTTATCTTACTTTTTGGCATGCATGCATCTTTCACTCCTAACAAAACCTAAATTATAACCAAAGCCTAGTTACCACATCATGTATAACCTAAGGATTTTTATCGTGTTCTTATGTGTGGGTTCATTTAAAGCTCATCTTGGACTTACAAATATGATAATCAATTAGAATTTTTCCCTCCTCATAGTTTATCAACTTGAGATGTATTATAAATGCCTTAGTATGCAACACGTCATGGTCCAAAGTTTGTTTGCAAGTCATTCCCCAGTACTAATAAAAAAATGTACAGGCTAAGAGTTTATGGATAATAAATTTGACATTAGGTTTAAAATTTATTAAAATAATAAAAATAAAAAATAAAAAAAAATCATTGCTTTAATATATTCACAATAAAGGAAAAGTAGATCTAAAATTAAAGGAAAAGCAAATCTAAAAGCGTTGGGATACAAAGGTAGTATATTATTGAGTTTGAGGCAAGATTTTTGAATGCTTTCAAATTAAAAAATATTTTGATTGCGAGTTAATATATTTTTTAAGGACATTGTAAGGAATATTTCAACTATGTCAAGGAACATGAATAACAACAAATTTATTTTAGAATGAAATAAAACAAAAACAAAAAATATAATGATCTACTTATCGATTAAAGAAAAAAAGTCATTGAAGTCGTAGCAAGTAGCTTACTTAAAGATTTTGGACAATGTGGCTTAAATATAGTTTATCAAATTAGTCACCATAAGGCTATAAGAACTACTCTTTAAATGTAGAAAATATCTCCAATGGTGAATATAATTTGGTGTATAATCTTCAAAGTTTTTTGTTTTAAGTTCTCAAGTATGTTAGATCTGAATGCTTTGCCTGGGAAACCTAATTATTCAATCAACAATGTCCTAGAAAAAACCTACATAGATGACAATGCTAAAGATATGTAATTATTTAAATATAGGATTAGCAGAAAGAGTATAAGATTGCAGCAATGAGTACAAAAATAACTTTAGACTGAGATCCACATTTATAAATTAGATAAATTAATTCCTTAATTAATCAGATCACTTCAACCTATATTTAAGAAAATTTTGGGTAGCGAGAGTGAAATTGGGAATGCTTTCCACCTACTAATTTAAATATTTAAGCATTTTACATAGAGAGGAATTTACCACCCTTGAGATTGATAAAACCTCAAGGGATGAATTAGTCCAATGCTACCTCAATTATACTGGTTCTCTAGTGATCTATTGAGATTTAATTAAGTGAAGAGGAAACCAATATTAACCATGAGAGAAAATTAATAGAAAATAAAATAAATCAATAGTATAAGATGATTAAAATATTTAGACTATAGGAAAAAGAAAAAAAAAAAAGAGTAGAAAACCAAGACCAACTAGTAGGCAATGTTAACTCTTTGTCTTGGATTCTTGCATGAGTTAAGGACTACAATGTATATTTTTTATGCTAGTGTGGTGCATGTGCATCCCATACATACAAGGTACAAAAGACCCAAGCCAGTAAGGTATGGGGTGATAACTAACCCACTAGAATAGAAAATGTAATAACTATAAATAATAGAATGCTAAGTAGATAATGAAAAAAACTATTCTAAGCATAAAATAAAGAGGATGAGAGATCTTACAAACCTTTTGTGTTCCTCTTGAGTTTTTTTATTTCTCTTTAGAATTCCTCTACTTAAACCTCTCCACGTGAAGCCAAGAAAAATGTTGTGGCTATCTTTTTAAGAGGCCCACCAAAGTTAGACCTTGATTTTGGTATTTAGACTTCCAACATCAAATAATATATGATAATTGATAATATGATTAATGATTGGAAGATAATAGATAATATCACATGGAACACAACCGATATGCTTTATCAAATAAAAGTAAAGAAGTGTGAGCTATGATATAACTATACTTCAAAGCCAAGAAGCCAAGGCTTGGTGTATTTAAGATGAGAGTGATCTTATACATCAAGGATATGGTGGAACAACCAAGATAGATGATTAAAGAGTTGTAAAATCTTCAAGAATCTATTAAATAAAATTGAATTAACCTAGATAATATTCAAGTGACTAATAGTATGCAAAATGATGCAAAAAAAAATTAAAGAAAAAGTGGGCTAGCAACTATATATATTATTAACACTAACATTTTAGACAATAGCCTTCTACAACTTCTGCACACTTTCCCGCCCAGCTCATTTTCAAACCGAAGGTTCCCATGCCCGCCTCCCCGGGGGGAAATGCCACCCCCTGGCAGACCCACCTGTTGGTCCGGATGGACCCCAGACCGCGAACATTGTGCCAAAGTCAACGGAGGAATCTGTAAAGGTGCTTTCCTCTGCTGATCCTAAACCTAACTGGAAAGGGGCTCTTGTCGAAGATGCCCAATAGTCCTTACAGGACCTTTTGGTGAATTTTGTTCAGACGGAAGAAGGAGAAGAACTGTCGCTCCCAGACTCTGTGGTAAATCGTACGATGGCAAACTTCCATATGGCTCTGGTAGGTCGATTCTTTAACTTTTGACCTACTATTGATATGGTCAGAAAATGGGTTGCTAACTAGTGGAAGTTAAAGGGATCGACTTTGGTTTCAGCCATGCCAAGTGGGCTCTTCCTGTTTAAGTTTATCACTCTTGAGGACATGACCAGTGTGCTGGCTGGTTCATGGGTTTATGGAAAGCATTTCCTAGCTCTTGTGAAGTGGAAGCCAGGATTCAATCCGGCAACGGACCTAACTAGATCGGCTCCTGTCTGGGTCCACCTCCCGGGTCTCCCGCTCGAGTATTGGGATGAGCAGGTCTTTCGATGCATTGGAGATTCCTTTGGTTCTTTCATCACGATGGATCAGGTGACAAGGTCTAAATCTAGGCTGGTGTTTGCTAGATTCTGCGTGAATGTCACCATGAATAAAATCCTGCCCAACTTTGTTACATTAAAGTCCAAACTGGGTAGATGGACCCAAGCATTAGTCTATGAGAATGCTACTCTATTCTACCATAAATGTGAATGCAGAGGTCACTCTAGTGATACCTGTAAGGCCAACAAGTTGGATGAGAAGCAACAAAACAAGGATAAAGGTATTGTTGGGGCCTCTCCGCTAGCGGTGTTGGAGGAATCGATGGTGTCTATGCCATCCTCGGGGGAAATGTTGATGGTTTCAGGGGTGCGGTCACCTGTATTCTATAATACAGTTTCTGATGTGTTGACTCCAGAGGAAGGAGAGATTGTCTCCTTCCAGGAGCCAGGCTCAGGATGTTCTGGACCTCTCCCAGACCCAACACTGGCTGTTCTAGAAGCCCTTCCTGCCATGGGTCGAGAACCTACTCTAATAGTGACGCCTCCCCCTGTGGAGGGACAGTCCTTCTTAGCCAAGAAGGAACAACCTGATATTGTGGTAGCCCTTGAGCTGCTCGACCCAATACAGATGACTAAACACACCCCAAATGGGGTAATGAAAATCCCTCTCAGCTCAACAGATGGCTCTGAGGATGAGGTGGGGGAATGGAAAACACAGAAAAAGAAAACCAAAAATAAAAAGGCAGATGTGTGGGTGGATACTCCAAGAGGAAGACCATCAGAAAGAGTAAGAAGATCGAAAGGATCCACAAGGGAGGTTGCGGCAGGAAGGCAACAAACCTTGGAATCTAGCTTCAAAAGTAAGAGATGAACTACCTCTCTTGGAATGTGAGGGGTCTGAACAGCTCCCTCAAACAAATGGTTGTTAAACACTATATTTTTGATCTCAAGCTAGAGATCCTTCTTCTACAAGAAGTCAAAATGTCTGCTAGTACCTTTGCTACTCTGGCACCGCTTCTTTGGCCTGGGCTGCCTTCCTTTATTCTGAAGCTGCGGGTGCGTCTGGTGGTATTGCCACACTCTGGAACCCGAATAGAATTTCTGGTCAGTTGGTTAACTCTTCACCTAACTTCCTTGCTGTCACTTTTAAGAGGTCTGGTGTGGAATGGACCTCCTTTAATATCTATGCTCCAAACACCAGGCATGTGCATGCCTCTCTGTGGAATGAGTTGAGTCGCAGGCTAGCTTTAGTTGACTCTATGAATTGTCTATTGAATGGTGATTTTAACATCCCCCTGTACCCCTCTGAAAAGTGTGGCGGCCTCATAGATTACTCAGACAGTATGGGGGAACTGGCGGATTTTATAACTTCAACAGGTCTTATGGACCTTACTCTGAAGGGTGACCCTTTCACCTGGTCCAACAATAGGAAAGGTTCTCACCTAATCCAGGTGAGGCTCGATAGGGTCCTTGCCACTTCCTCTTGGAACCTCTACCTGAACTCCACATTGTCGGCTCTCCCTATGACTACCTTTGATCACAACCCCCTTCTTCTTTGCTGGTTGGACTCTCCTAAGATCAGCCCGTCGCCTTTCAGATTTGAAAATATGTGGTGCTCCCACCCCTCCTTTAGGGAATAGGTTAATTTCTGGTGGAAGACTCCTATCAGAGGTACAACTATGTTTAGGATAGCTCAAAAACTGGAAATTATCAGGAAGGAAGTTAAAGGATGGAGCAAACATAACTTCAGTGATTTCCGCAAGGAGAAAACTGATCTCTTGGAAACCCTTGTTTCCCTCCAGGAGCAACTAGCTTCCGGAAGCTTCTCACCTCAGATACAAGAGGAGGAGGAGAGGACTAGACTTAAGTGGCAAGAAACCTTGAAAAGAGAGGAAATTTACTGGAAGCAAAGATCCAGAATTCAATGGCTTGCTGAGGGAGACAGGAATACGACCTTTTTCCATAGGTCTGATTGCATCCACAAGAAGAGAAATACCATCTCCTCTCTCCTGGATGAGGAGGGAAATGAAGTCAAGGAAAAGGACAAAATTAACCAGGTTGTGGTTAACTACTTTATGGACCTGTATTCGAAAAGGGGTCCTATATGCCCTGACCACATCTAAAGCATGCTTCTCGATCACATCCAAAGCGCTATTTCCCTTGGTGATAATGACATGCTCACGAAGCGGGTTACTGATGATGAGGTTAAGAAGGCGGTGTTTGATTTGGGAGCTAACAAAGCCCCTGGTCTGGATGGATTCCCCCCAGCTTTCTTTCAGGAGTACTGGGAATTTGTGGGAAATGATGTTACTAGAGCTGCCAGAGACTTCTTTAGGAGTGGGCGTCTTCTTAGACAGCATAATCAAACTTACATTGTGCTTGTCCCTAAGACTGAAAACCCTAATTCTATGATGGATTTCAGACCCATTAGCCTCTATAATACATTCTACAAGATCCTCACCAAGATCCTAATTGGCAGAATCAAGCCTCTCCTTGACAAGATTATCTGCAACACCCAGAAAGGTTTTGTTCCTGGTAGACAGATTCTGGACACGGCCATTGCCACCCATGAAATTATCCACTCAATGGAAAAATGCAGAGCCCCAGGTATGGCCTTTAAACTTGATATTTCCAAAGCTTATGATAAAGTGAACTGGTCCTTTTTGCTCAAAATCCTGGCTAAAATGGGCTTTAATGAAAAGGTTATCCGAATTATAAAAGAATGTACTCAAACGGTTAGTTTTTCTTTCCTCACTAATGGTTCCCCGGGTAGACATTTTACCCCTGAGAAAGGTCTCAGACAGGGAGACCCCCTCTCTCCCTACCTCTTCATTATGGTGGCTGATGTGCTTAGCAGGACTATGTGTATGTTATCCGCTATGGTGAAGTTACATGGCTTCAAACCTGCTTCCACTCACCCTCAAGTGGTGTTGGAACAGTTTGTGGATGACACTTTCCTCTTTGGGTATTCTTCTGTTATAGAGGCTAGACAATGGAAACAAACTTTGGATTATTATGCTTGGGCTTCGGGCCAATGTATTAACTATCAAAAAAGCTGAATATTCTTCTTCAATACTCCTGTGGATGTTCAAAATAAGGTGCTGCAAATTTTGAGATGCCTAGCAGCATCGCTCCCTTCGACTTACCTTGGCCTCCCCCTCATAGTCAAAGAAGTTTCCCTTGAATTCTGGAACTCTATCCTGGAAAGAACCCAGCGGAAACTTGCTGGTTGGAAAGGAAAGATTTTAAGCAATGTTGGCAAACTTCAATTGGTTTCCTCTACCCTTCAGGGGATCCCAGTATACTTTCTATCCCTTTTCAAAATTAGAAGCAATATGGCTGAAAAACTGGAAAAAATTCAAAGAACCTTTCTGTGGGCTGGGACTGAAGAAAAAAAGAGGATTTCACTTGTCAACTGGGACACTGTCTGCCTCCCAAAAAGGTTGGGTGGTCTTGGCCTCAGGAAAATTGGTCTGATGAACAAGGCCCTTACTACTAAGGTGGCCTAGAAGCTCATGCAGGGAAAAGCGGAGTGGTGCAGAATTATGGAAAACAAATATCTTCAAGGCCACCCCTACAGATCTAGGTTCCACAATAGTAATCACCCTAGTGGTTCCAAACTCTGGATAAATATATGCAAGTGTAAGGCCCTCCTAACCAGAGGGGCTTTTTGGCAAATTGGAAATGGGAGATCGATTAGATTCTGGAATGACTACTGGATCACGAACCATCCCCAGTTGGGTAATAAATTCAAACCAATTATGGATCTCCTTCGACCTACCCTGGGTATCAGAGCTTCCAACTATACCAATGACAGGATTTGGACTGATATACCCAACCAATTAAGGGACAGACCGGATCTACAGCACTCAGCAAAGGAGCTTATGGACATCCTGACTAGTATTAGAATTTATGAGATTGAAGACTCTATTATTTGGACCCCCACCCAGTCTGGGGCTTTCACTGTTAGCTCGACTTATTACCTACTTCTTAAGGAAGAATGCAACCCAGAGGATTGGAAGAAAGTGTGGATCCCTCAACTTACACCTAAAATAAACTTTTTCTAGTGGACCCTTATGCACGGAAAGATCCTAACTCAAGATAACCTCACTAAAAGAGGCTTCTCAATGGCTAATAGATGCATCCTTTGTGAGAAGGCAGAAGAAACAGTTAATCACCTTTTCATCCACTATGACTATGCTACTAGTAGCTGGTGTGGAATTTTTGGCAGGCTGGGTATTTCATGGGTCCTTGGTGGTGAAGTGCACCAATTCGTTAAATGGAGATCCCCCTCAAACCACCCTCAGCTCCAACTTCTCTGGCGCATGCTTCCCCCGCACATATGCTGGTCCATCTGGAAGGAAAGGAACAACAAGATTTTCAGGGAGACAAGCATCCAGCCTGATTCCTACCTAAATATCAGAACTAAGTTGCTGAGTGAAAATGTCAGGATGGCTAAATGGAAGCTCCCTCCTAACCCTCCTGCTGCTTGGGAAGCTAAGATAGCGGAACGCTGGAACCTCCTGAGTGGGTTCTCCAGGTTTGACAACACAAAAATGAATGTCAGGAAAGCCACCAAATGGACTGTCGGCCCTCCTAGAGGAAGGATAAAATTAAACTTTGATGGGGAAGTTAACAACCTTGGGCATGGTGGGGGACGAGTGCTGAGAGACCACCATGGCACTTGCCTTCTAGCTTACGCGGGACCTATCAATAACTGTACTGTCACCCAGGCGGAAGGGACTGCTCTTCTCTGGGGGATTAAACTTGCAAAACAGATGAACATTAATCAGCTGGAAATCGAAGGTGATTCCAAAGTTATAATAGAAGAAGTTAGGAGTGGTACGAGTGCTGGGTGGCGGACTAGTCCCATTATTTTAGAGGTCCGTGAGCTTCTGGAGAGCTTCCAACATATATCTATAGATCATACTTACAAAGAGGGAAACTCGGTGGCTGACTCTCTGGCGGCTATGGGGCTAAAACAAACCAAGCTTAATAGTTGGTTGTTAGTTGGTGATTTACCTCTGATGACTCAGCGTATCATCAAGGAAGAAATGAAGATAATTGTTTAAATGTGCCAGGCTGGAATCTTTATTACGTGTCCTTCCTCTATCACGTGTTGGCATTTTCGAGCTACCTGTGTGATTATGAAAGACAAAACCCAAAGCCCCATAAAGTTCAATAATTACCTTTTGCTCGTGTGGTGGGATCGATGTCAGTGTAAAAAGGCATTTTTGGCGATTGTTGATAGTAATGCTATTATTACTATTTATGTTACCGAGGGATTTGATAGATATGTCAGTACGGAGCCGGATCTCCAAAATCCCAAAAACTGGCAGGGTATGTATATGCCTTTTTTGTAATGGAGCTGCAAAAAAGAGCGGTTTTTTATGGCATGCAATTACAGTCGGCCCCTCAAAGATATTTCAACGAGTGCAGACCAGACCTTTGATATGGGGGGTAATATTCTCCGTATCGAACCCAATATTATTGATGAAGTCTTTACTTCTGATCCGCTAGTCACCCACTATTGCAAGGAATCTGGAATTTGGGGCTTCATGGAACGTATGAAGGGAGGCCATGATGAGAGAATATCAAAACAGTTTATTTCTTCCTGGAACAACAGAAATGTTTCGGTGGGTGGTATCCATTTTCAGCTAAATGAGGAGGTCATCGCTGAGGCTACGGGGCTCCCTATGGTGGGGAGAAAGTATAAAAAAACTAGTCATACTGCAGACCCTACCAGCCTTAAACAATTCTTCAAAGAAGGAGAGCTGCCGGTTAGAAAACAGGGGGGTTTCAACAGAGAGGAGCTTCCGAACTTCTGGCCTAAAATCTGTCTCATTATTATGAAGTACTTCACCCTGGAAGGTAATTTTACGGTTTTCTACAACTACCACCTCCCTTTCCTAAATCACATTAGGAATAAAGATTTAATCTCCATTCCGTTTTATCTTTTGCATTCCATTGAAAGCAATATCCTGGATATTAAAAGCAACCCGGACAGAGTTATCCTCCACCAAGGCCTCCTCCTTTGTCTCTTCTAGTTTCACAAAGCCATATGCCCAGCACCCCAACCCCCTCTGATTATTCAGATGATGCCCTAGGAAACAAGGTCTACTGAAAAAGCCGAAAAGACCTCCTCCTCCCGGTCCATCCGTATAACACAGGGGCCTGTGAAGTCTGAGAAAAAATCCTGTAAAAAAAATACTAAGATCCCATCCCATAAGACGGAGAGATTGGAGGACTCTCATGTCTCAGACTCTGTGGATTGCATGGAAGAGAAAGGGGTTGACAACACACCCGAGACAGATTTTAGGCCAAAAAAATAGAAAATTTCGAAAACCCTTGTCAATTTAGAGGTGGACCTTAGCGGGTCTGGCCGAAGGAGGTCTAACAGAATTGCCAAAGAGCTATCCCTCACTAAAAATGCCTCCCAATCCACAAATTCTAGAAAGGTCTCCTCGGCAGGATGTATGAGCCCGACTGCTAACACCCCCCTGACCAACCCCCAGAGAACTTTGAGTCCTACCCCTCTCCAAAGCCCCCATGATGACCCCCAGGTTAAACCCCTCTTAGCTGGAATGGAGGAAAAATGTAATTTTACAGGCACCCTCAAAAGTAAATTTTTGAAGATTGACAAGGAAATTGCAGAGATCAAAAAGGGTATATAGGACATGATGGACCTCTACAGGAGGACAAACAAATTTGCTCTGAAAGTGATGCATGCCTCGGCGTTAACCCTTTGCAATGTGCAGGAGAAGCTGGCTGATGGCAAACTGGAGGCGAACGATGAGAACAGGGACCTGTTTCTGTTTCTCCAGGAGGAATGGGCGCAATCCCTACTGTCCAAACAGTTGGGAGAGAAGAATTAGTTTTGTTGCCTATGGTTTTGGTTTTTTTGAATGGGATGGTCCCTTGGTTCCCCTGCTCTGTTATGGGGGTTAATATTAAGTTTAAAATTTTGTTTTGGTCGAGCCCTGCGTGGCTTAGTGACAATGGTTTAGAAGACATTATTGTTAGTGAGTTCTCTGGTTTTATCTTTTTAAGTAAATCTGAAACTTTTGTTTTTGATAGAGGCAGAACTGTTATTGCGTGTGATAAACTGTTAATCTTTTATAAGCTTCGACTAGGGCCATTAATATGCTATTAATGCGCTTCTAGTCCCCTGTTTCATGGGCCCGCACCCTCTTGTTGCTTATTTTATCAAAAACTATATATATATTATTATATTATTTATAATAGTATGCAAAATGATGCAAAAATTAAGGTTAAGAAGATCCTATATGAATCTTGATGTCAATGGCCTACCATAGGAGGTGTTACACTAAAAGGGGCAATAGGCTTAATTCTCCAACAACAACCTTCAATTTATAGATTTATGGAATGAGTGCAAATTACATGGACATCTTTGTAGTATACATGTTTCCTAAATTATGTAGTTCACATAGTCAAGAATCTAGGCAAAGGAGATGATGATTTGGAAAGGGGGCTTATGTGGAGGCTTTGGTGGAAATTTTATTTATACTTAAGTAGAGGCATCAAGCAAAGGAAAATTGCACAAGGTGTAACTTATGAAATTACACATTGATTTGATACTATATTAATGGAATATTTTATTTGAAAGATTTGATTTATATTTATAGAATATTTGATTTGGAATGTTAGCCTATGAAGCTAAAAATAACCAACAAGTTGGAGCAATAATTTTTATGCACCATTAATTCACTTTGTCCAATACTTATGTGAGAAAACACTCTTGGTGAAAGATGGTAGAAAATATAGCCTATCAAAATTGAAAAAAATAATCTAAACATTTTGAATTTTATTTATTGAAATGTATTTATGGTGTGAGACATGTTTCAAGTTGAAACCTCATACATAATATAGCCTATCAGCTACATGAAGCCAATAAAAGTAGAAAATATTGATTGAGGTGTATTTTCCAAGTATTCTAAGCATAATAAAGGATACATATTGTTATAAACTTTGAAAAACACCTTTTTTAAACCTTTCTCCCCTTCTTGGTGATGTTCAGATGGTACATTAGTATGTAAGGCATGCAAGGCTTAAATGCTAACCCATAATTTCTTGTAACACCTGAATTTTATATCCATGCCTAAATATTTATTTTTGGGTTTGCCAAGTAAAGATGAATTTTTGTATTATAAATTCTCAAAATTTTCCTCTCATCGGCTAGAATGGTTTCCAAGAAGTGCTGGTAAATTTGTAGTTTAGTATTTTTGGGTTCCCATACTGTGCATATCAACCAATTGCAAGTGAATACATATACCAATGATCATTGCATTTGAGGAAAGCATAATCATTTTAAGTAATACATAACCTTTGGCATGAACAAATAATGCATGCCCTCATTCACTTTTGTTAATCTGTAAAGCATCAAATTGACAAATTATTTTAGATCCAATGTACAAAATAAATATAAATATAAGTTTTAGCATAAGTTAATATAAAATAATCAATGCAACCCACTATATTCATAAGGTCATAACTAAAAGAAACTCTAGAGAATATGCTAATGCATTGGAAATTTAAAAGCATTGTTAGCAAAAGATCGTTTAAGCTTAGAAGTAGTCGAGGAAGTAGAAATGAATCCATTTTTTTATGTATTGGTCTCAAGAGACATGGAAATATATTTAAATCTCTTAACTTTTATTTTTCTAAGAATGGACCCCAACTAATCATGTGTACTGACCATAAAACACATAGAACTAAATTATAGTAGAAGATCCATCGAAAGTAGGCAATAATTATTTTATCAACAAGATAATGAAACAAATAAATATTTCAATTCAAAAAACATTTTATAACACCTTATAAATGCATTTAAAGAAATAACACTTATTTGAAAAGAACAAAAATAACCATTATGATTGTATGCATTTCAATCCCGGCTTAAAAGAAAATGGACAATCTATTATTGATATTTATATTATTGTCATGTTGTAATAAGCCACATAGGTTTTGGATAGTCCTAAAAAGTTAGAAACCATTATTTGTTGCTTTATCATGACCTATAGCCCGTCCACTCTTATGATTTCAAGGTCTTGTTTCTATTATGCTTGATCCCAACAACTTGCAAATCTAATTCTGGACTTTTCTCATTATCTTGATGCCCTAGCCCCAATTTGGGAAAATTATATGGGGTACACACTGGCTAAAAAGTTGTGTATCCTGATACATAACATTCTACCTATTATGTACCCTTAAAAATAGGCTCAAATTGGGCTCGAGGCCCTATATCAAGGTTTGAGAGGGAAATCTCTCTTTGCGGTCATCCTAGCTCTATTTTGAATTCTGAAATGGTGGAGTAAAATATGTTAACCCTATATCTCTCCTCATTTTGAAACACACAAGTATTCTCAAGCTATCAAGTGCAAGAATTATATGATCAATTTGTCAAGATCATTGAAACATTCAAGGTGAATTAAAGATCTCAAGCTAAGGCATTCTTCTCCAATTCTATCAATGAAATCTTCTTCAAGTTGCAATAAGATTTTCTATCCCATGGTAGTCAATTAGTGGAGCTCTCTCTCTCTCTCTCTCTCTCTCTCTCTCTCTCTCTCTCTCTCTCTCTGGTGCCAATGGTGCAAGTTATCAAAAGAGAAATAGTGTGAACCTCTGGTGGTATTATATGTGAGAAGAAGTTTGTGAGGTAGTTTATTAAAGATCAAGAAGTGGCTTGCATACTTAGTTGCAATAGATTAGACAGGAACATATAAAGAGAATACTAGCATTCACATATACTGGTGGTAACACCAACAAAACTTAATTTTTGAACTTTTTCATGCATAGTTAGATGAAATTCTATCAGTTTATCCTTTGTCAGTGATATTTGTATTGAATATTAGCCATATTCAGTTGTAAGGGTAGTTAGCGTGATCGATATTGAGCCAACCTACAGTGAGCACAATCGATAGTGAGCCTTTGTAAAAATCACCTTAATCAGTGTCGCCTTAACTGGTGTTTTATCTCACTAGAATGAGATTCTTCATGGTTTTTCTTGGTTTGGGTTTTCACGTAAATCTTGGTGTTATTTATGTTGTTTTTTCTATGCTTTCATGTTTATATTTGTTATGAATGTTTGATGTGTTGAACCGATAGATCAAAAGTTGATATTGTTCTTGTTTTTAGTTTACCAGAAAAGTAAATCTTTAATAAAGCATGCATGAATAATTAATTCACCCCCATCTTAATTATTTGTTTTGTTCAACAATTGGTATCATGGCTTGGTCCCTTGCAGATAGAGCTTAACCGCTTGAGGGAGATCTTGGATGTTTGAATAGATGGAAGGAGGATACTACATTGAAGAAGATTGGTAAATCATAATGAGTGACATTGAAGAAACCAAATTAGAGAATGAATAGATGAAATAGAATTTGATGGAGGCAAATGCATCAATCAAAAAGTTGAGAGATCAAATAAAGAAATTCAAAGAAATACATAAGGAAGTTAGCCAGGAATTGAAGAAATCAAAGGAAAGGGTAGAAGACCTTGAAAAGAAACTGAATGACAAGATACAAAATGAGAAATTCATCAAAGACATATTTACGTATAAAATAGAAGGGATTAGTAAGATCGGGGAATATCTACAAATTGTAATGGAGGAACGGAAGAAATCTGAAGGGAATCTCAAGAATATCATAGAGTAATGGTCAAAAAGATAATGGTACAAACGATATCATAGGAGAATGTGCTATAAATATCATAGGTAGTGATGTATTGGAGGGTAGTGGTGCAAGTGATATTATAGGATAATATGATAGAAATATCATAGGTAGTGGTGTGTTTGTATTGGGTTATGGAAGCAATTTGTTGTTGCAGAGATGAAACACTTTGGAAAAGGTTTTTAATTGTCTCTTTGGTGAATATGTTGGTATTGCACATGTTGGATAATGAAGGATGTGAAATGTTATGTGAAATGAAGGGAGAATTGGAATATGTTAATGGGAAAATGTGGTAAGTAGGCATGGATGATGGTTGGGAAATATAATTTCAACATCTCCAGAGGAGGTATGATATATTAGGAATTTCTCTATGACTAACATGTGTAGGTTTAATGTTATGAATATATGTAACCATGATAGGTGGAATGTAGATAGGCACATTATGGAAAGATGTTAGAATAGGAATAGAAAGGTAAAAATTGGTATTATAATTGGAAATATTAATAACATGGGCACATTTTTTTATAGACATGAGATTACTATCAATGATTTGAGATATACCATGCAATAATTCAACACCTATTTGATTATTTTGACCCATCCTTCTCAATCCTCCAATCAAAGGGATGATTTTACTATTAGAATATTTTTGAGCCATCCAATTCTCATGTTCTACCAAATCATCAACAATTTTTTTCCAATTGGCTAGGAGACACTCTTATGATGAAGTCATCCTCATCATGTGAAGCATGGGAAGAGTGATTTTCATCAAAATAGGTATATCATTGATAGGCATAGAGGTATTATGTGCATTCACATAGAATACATTAGAGGACTTAGAATCTACACCTTTGAGGGAACCCATAAGGCTTTAACTTCTTCTCATGGGTATGTTATATGTAGGTATTAAGTTTAAGAAACTCATACACAAAGAAAATGAGATTAAAATGTTCAAGTAGTAGTAGTAGTAGTAGTAGTAGTAGTAGTAGTATTATCTAGATGGTATTTTCTCTTTTATATTTATATTTACATGCTATTGATTCAATTAATATGTTCAATTAGACATTTTCTTATTCTAGTTTTGTTTTTGATTGCAGGAAAAATAGTTTTTAAATGGGGACCCAAAACCCCTTACATGCTAGAAACAGAGATACAACATTTAAGCACCCCAAAAAGAGACAGTACTGGAAACTAGTATGCAAAAAAGCTAACAACAACAAAAAAAAATAGGAAAGAAACCAAAAGCCAGAAAACCTGCAAAAAAGACCAACCACCAAACCAAGAAACCAGAGCGCTAGACCAGCTCCTTACAAGCCTCAGCGGCTTCCTGCTTCACTTCAGATATCTTCTTTATCGTAGCATTGAACTCTGAGAGTTCATGGATTCTCTCATGAATTTTCTTCTTTCGAGCTGATCTCATGCATTTTTCAGGGCCTTCATCATCCAGGTTCTCAGTAATGTCCTTTGGTTTGTTACCTGGCAACCCAGTATCCAGCTCAGCCTTAATGGTCAGGAAACAATCCATGGCCAAACCCATAAAGTTGTTGTAATCTAGCATATGTTTTTTCATAGTATTCTCCATGGTTTCCATTCTGGCTTGTAACTGCTAGACATTATTATCCTCATCATTAGCCACCTTGTCCTCCTTGGTGTTAGGGCCAGACTCCATCTGATTCTACAAAGTATCCACCTTAGCAGAAATGGAACGATACTTAAGGTGTAGGTTCTTGATCTCCTGGAACACCCATTTCATTAACCAAAAGGAATACATAGAGGCAGCTTTGGCAGTTTGGAGAACCCCAAAAGGAGGATCAATCTTATCATCCATGTCATCCTTTAGCAGTTGAACATTTCTTTCCTGAAGGTCCACAGTCTTGATAAAAGGAATGTTTCGAGAGTTACCAGGGACATTGTCTGTCTCCTTCTCAGGTGAGGTCGACTCCTTGACAGGGGAATTGTTCTCCACCTCTATAACTTCCTTCTGAGTATCTCGCTCACAACCCATAACCACTTCAAGCTTTAGTGAGATTGGTACATCATGGTCTTCAGAACTATCATACTCAACCAAAATAGGCACCTTCTGACCTTCCCCATCCTCCTTATCCTCTCTATTTTTCCTGCAATCCAAAATTTTATCTTTGTCCATAGAACCCATCACTTCCTCATCTGTGTTATCATTCTCCTCCGAAACAGAGTTAGAAACCAAGGAAGTAGAGTAACTATCTTCCTCTATAGAATCAACCATGTTGTGATAGCCTTCCACACTATCTGTAGAGGTATCTGTATGCATGGTATTCTCCTTCTCCTTAAATGTTTTGCCTGTAGAACTCTTGTCTTTCTTATTCCCATCCCTAATTCTTTTATTTCCAAAACCAGATTTGGACAGGGTTAAGGCAGGGCTAGCCCTAGCCCTCTTCTTAATATGTTCTACAATTAAAAGGATCAACCCTTCATGTAGAATGGGTTTCTTCTCCTTTTTCTTGGACTGGACAATGCTAGAGCAGAGAGATTGTAAAATAAAGAAAGGTAGAGAGACCCTAATTTTATGCCAAAAATGACAAAGCAAAACAAAACGGTAAGAGTGGGCTCTTTTGAACCTATCATCCACGGTAACATACTCCGTGATCACCACCATAACAGTAGCCCAAATATCTTTGAACGAATCCACATCATAGCATCCCCCAGACTCTTTAACAAGGCTTTTTTTCTCCTCCTTACTCTTGGGAAAGCATCGAATTGCCTTTCGAGAAACCTCGTTGTCCCGGAAGAACTTTATTCCCTTCGTGCTGAGCCTAGAGATCTCTGCTATAAAATCCTCCGTGATATTAACAGTAATTCTCGCTATGGTCACCACCCCATTTTTCCAGGAATCCACAAATAATTTAGTAGCACTGTCTTTAGCCCCATGCAATCTTTCCATATAAGTAGTAAGACCACCCTTTTCAAGAATATCCCAAGCTTCTGGTATTTTTTTCCATTTTATGTAGTCCTTCAGCTCTTTGCAATTAAGCCTTCCTCCCATGATCACACAATTCTCAGAAAAGGAAGGAAACGCAGAGAGAATATAGTAATTCTGAAAACTGGAAACTTTGAAATTAACAAGGGTTAACTCGTGGCTATAATTAGTGTTCTTGGGAAAAAAACCACTTTCCGTCCTCATTTCCCTCTGATTTTTTAAAATGTGTCTAATCATCATAGCTTCTCAAGGTGCGCCCAATCTACCCTCATGCTTCGGGATATGTCGAAGGCCAACTTGGCTTTGATATCGATGGTCAGATTTGTATAATCGTGCCAAATCATGATGTCCCTGGCATTAACCACAAAGTTGGCCAACTCGTCGGTAGTACCATCGCCTCCCTATAGGCGTGAGATATTATGACTTGATTAAAGGAATTAATTATGATTCTAGCCTCCTTGATGATTTCCTTGATTTTCCATGATGGCTTAGTCTTGTCACTAATACATTTTAAGATATTGAGTGAATCATCCTCGATCCACACCTTTTGTGCCATGTGTTTCTTGACAAGTTTTAGTGTCTAAAGAAGGGCCATAGCCTCCACCACATGGTTGGTTTGAACCCCAATAGGTAAGGCCACCGCAACCATGCAATTAGACATGTCATCACAGTTGAGGCCACCACAGCCAGCTGGGCCTGGGTTACCCTTAGCAGCGCCATCAAAATTAAGTTTTATCCACCCAGGCAGAGGGGAAAGCTAGATGGCATTCTCCCTAGGATGATGTTTATGGATAATAGTTGTCAAACCCATATCACCAGCTTTAAATCCAGCATTCTTCCTGATGACACCTTGAAGTTTTCCTTTATACTTCTCTTTATCTTCTCAGCTACCACTTTTGGAGGAAGTTCAATGTTTCTAAAGACTCTGTCATTGTGTTCTCTCCATAATCGCCATATAACATGAGGAGGAATGATATTCCACAGATGTTGATCAATGGGGGAAACAACTTTTCACCATTGAATATAAAAGCTTTCCATTTTATTGGGGAAAACCCACTTAATCTCCCAGCATTGTAATAATTCATTCCAAACCTCCCAAGCATAACTACAATCAATGGCAAGATGATAAATAATTTCCTCAGCTTTTTTACATAGAAAGCACCTGTTAGTCAGCACCATTCCCCTTTTTTGGAGGTTATCAATTGTGAGAATTTTGTTCTGCAAAGCCAGCCAGAAAAAGATGTTAATTTTAGGAATTAAATAATTGTCCCACACCTGAGCCCAAAAGGGGAGAGGGTTCGGTTTCTTTAATAAAAGCTCCGAGAAAGAGGCCACCGTGAAGGTTCCAAAAGGAAGAATTCCCCAAAGGAGCATGTCTTCACTAGAACTCTTAACCTTCCAAATCGCAAGATCCAGCATTAAGGGTTTTAACAGCTCATCATAAAGGGACAAATCAATCCATGAACCATTCCTCTAGTAGTTCCTGACCATTGCTCCATGTCTCTGAATACACTGTTTGATGAAAGGTTGAAAAGCAGTAACAGAGTTTAGAGGATAATCTTTCATCCAGCAGCCATCCCATAAATGAATTTTTCTACCATTACCTAAAAACCACCTGGCCCCCTTAAAAGCCACATACTTTGCATTCTGAATACTATTCCAAATAAAAGATCCTTGCACTTTCAGATCAGTTTTCCAGAATTCCAAAATATGGGAGAAGGAGAAGAGGTATTTTTTATGAATAATATCATTCCATTCTCTTCTAACACCAAAAATTCTCCAAATATGTTTAGCCAGCAGGGCCAAATTGGTAGCTCTTATAGGGCGTGATCACAGCCCTCCCCATTTTTTGGGAGTACAGACCTTGTCCCAAGCAACTAAAGCTAATCTCTTTTTTTCCTCCACACTCGACCATAGAAAATTTCTCTAAATTTTCTCAATGATATTTGCAAATTTACCAGGGATCTTGAAAAGACTGAGAGCATAGACAGGGAGGCTTTGTAAAGATGCCTTGAGAAGTTGAAGTTTACCAGCTTGACTCAGGATGGCTCCTTTCCAACCAGCTAGCTTCCTGTTAAATCTATCAACAATACTTCCCCAGAAAGAGTCTAGAGGTTTAAGACCAAGAGGGAGACCAAGATAGGTAGCAGGAAGGGACTCAATTCTGCATCCAATAATTCTTGCAATTCTATGCTGCCTATCCTCAGGAGTATTAATAAAATATAAAGGGCTCTTATCCCAGTTGATGTTTTGTCCCGAGCCAAGGGAATAGGTAGAAAGAGCAGTCTTGATAGTCCTGGCTTCCTGAATAGATGAGAAACCCATGAGGATAGTGTCATCCACAAACTATTCATGTGAGAAAGCTCTGGAAGTCGAGGAGGGGGAGAGACCCTTAAAAGACCCATTATCAGCAAGCTTCTGAAAAAGGTGCCCCAGACATTCAGCTAAGATAGAGAAAAGGATTGGAGAAAGAGGATCGCCTTGCCTTGAACCCCTGGTAGGTTTTAAAAACCTCGAAGGAGAGCCATTGATCAGGATGGCAGTAGTAGAAGTACTTATGAGCTGATAAATCAGTTGAATGAAAATTTCTCCAAAGCCAAAGGATCTAAGAACCTTGATCAACAAATCCCAATCCACCCGGTCATAGGCCTTCAAAAGATCCAACTTAAGAAAGAAGCCAGAATTAAGAGAGACCTAGGTGGAGTGGATAACCTCATGAACCTTCAAAATAGAATCAAGAATAAACCTTCTTATTCTAGTTTTGTTAATCTTACATATAAACCATGTTTTTTCTTGTCTTGCATGGCTCTTTAATGCTAGTTATCTATCTAGAGATTCTCAATAATATGATATTAGAAGATCAAATGAAATGATTTAAACTTTTTATTTTGTAATTATGTAGCCCTTATTATAAATTTTTCAAAAATGTAATTTTAAATATATATAATAAATTAACATATAATTTATTCTTTAGTGAATTTAGGTTTTTTATTGAACACCAAGGTTTTTGTTTCACACATGAAAAAAAAGGGAAAAAAAAAGGTTGAAAGAATAAATATATAGCTATTTATTATTTTCCATATTGAAATAAAGATAAAAGATAATTTGGGTATATATAATTTTTTATATCATATCAAATAAATCCACATACAAATTCGAATTAATCTTATTTAGAAAATTTATTAAAAATCAAAATATGTAACAATAATTTATAGAAATATGTTTTCCCACTAGATTTGGTATTTACAATCTATTTTTAAGAATTTATAATTTAATACTTTTATGTGAAAAAGTAATGCCATATTAAATATATATCACTTTTTAAAATCATTATTAACAATGATAAAAGTTGTTAAAACTTACAAAACAAGCTTACAAATTACATTTAAATTTCCTCTTTATCTCTATCTAACCATCTCTCTCCGTCAACCCCTTCCTATACCTTTTAATCTCCCTCTATATGTATATCTATCTTTTCATCTCTCTATCACTCTCTATGCCTATATATCTCCCCATTTCTACCTCTCTTTACT
>MU228022.1:3559685-3594347 GCA_018584345.1 Thuja plicata
TTTAAGGATAGGAAGGGAATTATAGGCAGATTAGTTAGAAGCAGAGGGAATGTTACAAAAGAAGGAACATAATTCAAATCTATAGAGAAGCCACCACAATCTAGTTCAAGTTCCATGAAGGATAACATTCAAAATTGTTATAGTTTTGGTGTTTGAGAGTGGTAGATAAATAATAATTTTTCCCTTGAAAATCTGTATTTAAATCAAGAAAAAGGTAATGAATAGATTGCATAAGGCAATCTACTATTAAACATTTGAATCTGAGTGACATGACATGTTGCAAAATTAATCTAGTACTGAGAGGAAATAGCTTTGTGATGCATACGATAAGGGGAAAATTCTTTTTATTGTCAAGTTTTTATGGATTTGCATCTCAATAATGAATATTCAAGCTACGATTCCATGGCATAATCAATTGATTTCTCTCAAAATGATTATGTACTTAGGATTAATAGAATATGAAAGCGCAAATATTGCAGATGGTAGGTAACCAAATTGGTATAGTAAGTATGAAGGGACTTTGAGTTGAAGAAGGATTAAATAATTATCATCTATGGTTAGGTGTTAGTTATTATCCTTTCATAGAAAAAAGTATTTTTTTTATTTAGTGAAGTAAATTATTTTTATTGAGATATGAAATATTTATGAGTTAAAGTGGGGTTATAAGGTGTGAAAGAGAGATGGTGCTTAATTAATATGACATGTCAAGAATATATTAGTCTCATATATATTATATTCTTTAATAGATTCATTATCAATTTAATTTGACATCACGATGTATGATCACTTCTTTAAAGTTGATGATGCATTCATATCCATTAATAATATGTTATATTATTACAACTTAAATGGGTCCAATTGGAGGTTGGAAGTAATAGAGGTGGAAGGTTTTGTTATCATCCCAAACTAGCTTCTTGCTAAGGGATGATTCATTGCATGAGAAGCACCCTATTTGTGTGTCTAAAGAAAATAAGGGGCTTGGCATCATGTTTGTTCCTTCAATGAGCAATGGGGGGATATTTTTGTGGGTGCACTTAGTTTATTTGCATTTGGAAAATGATTGTTTTGAGCACTTGAGGAAACATTAGACACACTTTGAAGAGATGTGAACTTTTGAAGAAAGGTTTCTCATGTGTTGATGTGTGATTGGTGATTTGTACAATGGAGGAGGGATTATTTCCATATTTCTTGAGGAGGCATTAGACACACTTGGAGGAGATGTGGACTTTGGCAAGAAATACACCTCATGTGCAACACTAGAGGAGAAATTATAAAGACTTTGAGGATATGTGGAAATTTAGTGAAAATGTGTCTCATTGTAGGAGGAGGGTTGGAACACTTTTATGTTCTCTCATATTGTGCAAATGGTTTAAGCTCTAAAATCAAGAGATCTATTAGTGTAGTTAGTTTGGTATTTCCTAGGTGAGCAAGGAGGATTGGTGAAGCTGCTTCATCAAAGTCCCCATAAGGGTTTGGTTCAAAACCCTTGCAATGTTCCACTATTATTTCAATTAATATAAATGAGTGGGAAAATGTTGGATTTTTACATTAATTAGTTTAGTTTTAGGTTAACGGTAGGTAGGTTAGTTTAAGAATTTATTCTTGTAGGTAGTTTTCATAAGGAAAAATAGGGCTTTAAAAAGCCATTGAGATATAAAGTTAAACTATCCTTAAAGATCCCAAATGATTATCAATAATAAATCATCAAGTTTGCATTTGGGGTCTCAAGTATTAGCATGGTTTATATAGGCAAATTACATCATTTATATATATCCAAAAAATTAAAAATTCTTGACAAGAATTATTTAAATTGCATATAATAGAAAAAATTCATTTTTTTGACTTATATGGTAAACTAACAGTAGACTTCACTCTCGTGAATAACTTGTCTTCAACATCACATGGATTCCATGTAATAGAATGTGTAACATTAGGCACACTAGAGAATGCAGAAATGAAAGGTTTTGTGAGTAACACAAAAATTGAAGGGTACAAACATGCTTTGGTGAACCTAACATTAAATATAGGAGGTTACATAAATTACATTAAAATCCAATTCAAAAGAAATTTTACCCAAACAATGAAGTATAATAAAAACTTTTTGGTATATCAAAGAATAAATAGAATACTATATTATTCTTATTAGAAATAATGTACACCATATGTTGAAGATAATGTGATTAAATATTAATGCTCGTAATTATTAGAATGTTATACTACACTATTTTTAATATGAACATAACATTTAAAATAGGAGGTTACATGAATTACAAGTCAAATCATTACAATATTTAAAATAAATTTAAATATATTAACTAAAAATTATTTAAATTTTATGGTATATCAGAAAGATAAATAAAATGTTAAGATATCCTCATTAGAAAAGATGTGCACCATCTTTTGAAGATAATGTGATCAAATATTATACGCTATGAAACAATACAAGGTAAATAAACAATAAACATCTTGTGAAATACTTTCATAAGGAGGATGCATCTATTGAAGTGGTTTCTATAAAATTTCCTTCACCTTTTACCCCTTTTATTGTTTCCCCAAATCGAGTTAACTTTAAATTATGCATGTGATTGATAATTTTGTTGTCATATTCGTATATCAATATCATGTGAATTGTTTGTGTTGTTATTGTTACTACACTTAGTTTAATATGAAATAACTGTTTTTATTTCTCTACGATTCTAGATAGTTATTTATTTTCCTCAACTATAAATTTCATCTATGTTTGCATCTGACAACACAAACAACCTTGTAGTTCAATATCATAATATAAGTAGTACCTATGCTTCTCACATAATTGACTAAGCAATACAAGCATATTTAGGCAAGGTTTGCACCTTCGTAAGACATATTGTCAGTCTCAAAAAAAAATTTTGGGCTAGAATAGACCTTCCCAAGATATATTTTCACTCTCAAGCACCTTTGGGTTAGATATTACACCTCCCCAAGGTATATTCTCACTTTAAGCACCTTAAGGTATCAATCAAGACACACAAAGACATGTCATTACATGCACATTGCAATGTAACATTGGACACTAGGAGAAGAGAAAACAAAAAGAATTTTGCTCTACATATGTGATAAATAGAAATAGTAAATGATGCTCATTATTTACATGTTAAAAAAGATGTAGGAGACAACATAGAATAATGTTAATGATCTTATAAGATATATACACAAAAATACAAATATAACATATTATCTAAACCTTTCATTTTAGAAAAGATTCCCTATATCTATAACATAATTATAAAAATATCAAAAAATAACATTTATAAACTTATATATAAATTTTATAAGATTTTATACACAAAATTACAAATATAACATATTATATAACCATTTTATTTTATTAAGAATTCCCTACATCTATAGTATAATTTCAAAAACAATGTGAACCATTTTATTTTATAAAGAATTCCCTACATCTATAGTATAATTTCAAAAAGAATGTGAAAATAACATCAAGAATCTTGTTTATAATGAAATATTGTTAGCCAACTTCCAAATAAGTTTTCCGTAGCTCCTTGGTTGCCACCAACAATTTACTAATTTGCTACTGTGTCTTAAATTACCCGCTCTCTCTATATATAGTTATATGAAATGCATTAAGTTGCCTCATTTAAGCCATGCGCCAATAATGATCAACTAACAAAGTCATTGTTTTCTAATTGTTGACACCATCATACTATGATAAACTACACTACATGAAATGCAAAATTTATAATTATGCTTCACAGAAATACTCTTTTCCCAAATCCTATGCATAAAAAGCTCGTCGTCACTGATTAAAGGGTTTGTACTCTTACTGAAATTCCCAAACTGAAACCTATTTGCATGGTAAAAACCACATATAATACTTAAAACACCAAAGATTACAAATAAACATCCAAAATCAGTTGAAATAAATTTAGTGGCCAAACACCCTGTGCCATATGATATGTTGAGTTCATAAAAGTACTAATCATGTTTTTAGCTCATAAAAGCTTTTATATGCAATCCTAGAGAGGGAAAGACTAAAAAGCTTCAGGCCATAAGAACTTATGGCACAATAGAGAGAGGGATATTATGTTCAAATTGCCTACATAATCTTCCATATATTCTGTAAAAATTGACTATATAATCATCCATATATTATGTTCAAAGGCCCATTGGAAAAAAGCCCTAGCAAAGCCTTACTTTCTTGCTTGCTTAGACCCGTCGACAAGCATCATCATCACGTACCCAAATTCGACAACCACCAATCACCTTATAGCGATTCTTATTTCCATCAGATTGCTCATCAGAATTCTTGAAAGCACAATCTGGATGAAGATCAAAATTACATCCTTGGCAGCAGAAAGACCAAGAAAACCCAACTTCTCGACATCCATTACACCAGTAGTTCTGCCTCCGAGTCAATTCCAGAGAATGTTTATGCAGTCCATGCTTTAAATCCTTTGGATATTTCTCCACTGCTGCTTCTAATTCTTTCTCCAGCTTTGCAACGCAAGCACGAGTAAAGGGAAAAGCCTTGGCCCCATGGAGAGTAACAATGGTACTGCCATCTTTTGTCACAGTTTCTCCATCAGGACCAACGATGATCAAAGATGGAATTCTTTTATTCTGGAAGTACTCGCTCAGATCCTCCTTCAGTTTGTCCTCAAATGGAAGAGCTAACCATGGCATGCTTGCACGGTGTTTTTTAAAACCATATCGGCTTTGGTCGCTAGAGAGGAAAACAATCTCAAAGGCTTCTCCATTCTCCTTGAGTTTATTGTATACCTCTATAAGCTTTCGTGTGAATGCTGGGCAAGCTGGGCACCAACCAGCAGAAAAATATAAACCAACCATCTTGCCTTCGAGCTCAGAAATTGGCACCTGCGGGAGAATCATGGTCAAGTATTTTCATCTCATTTATGACTCTAGAAAGCTTCTAACACACTTCCACCCATTACAATGCAAAGGGTTGATCAAAACTTAAGAGCTATAACTCCAGATTGGGCATCGAAATTCTTTACAGCATTGAATAATTGGTTATTGTGTAAATCTAATGTTTATGGGGGTGATGCCTCTTATTCACAGATATGATAAACTACAGCACCGTATAATAGATATAAAAGTTATTGAATTGAGATTTCCATGTGTAAACATTTCAGCAGTGTATCTGGATGCATCCTTGTTTGAACTTTTTTGTTCCCCACTTCAGACCATTCGAAGGGAAAAGAAGATCCTTAGAAGGAGATTAGAAATATGTGGGAGAGAAAAGTGGAATGTGGACGTAAACTCAAACTGTTGGAAAGTAAAAGTCTGGAAGGAGAATTGAAACATTGGAAGGAAAAGATGGCGTCTAGAAGAAGACCCAAATGTCTGAAGGAAAAAATTTAAGACAATTGTATCCAAATATATTATGAAAGTATAAAAGTTGATCCAATAACAATGAATTGGTGCATTTATGGAGAACCCTTCGTGTGATGGGAATAACACGAATGGCTAGCTCATTAGGGTAATAGTCAAGTTTTATAGAAATAATCGGTTAGTTTGAATTTCAATTAAATGTATGTATTCAACATGTGTGGTCATTGTCTTTCTTACAAGAGACATGTCAACTCAACCTAAACAATCTATTTTAAGTATTTTGTGTTTATAACTCACTATTTTCCCAATATTTTTAGCGGGGCATATGGAAACAAAGCAGAGATTAGTTTTAACAATAATAATTAAATCAATGTTTTAAAAATAAAACTTGTAATCTATTTTAATTATGATTGTGGGAGTGGTTGAGTAGTCTTCCATCATATAATATATTTTAGTTGCATGCAATTATTAAATAGTAATAGTAATATATTATATTTCTTAAATTAGATACTTGTGTTTATTCTTAAACACATACAAATCTATTTTTGACAAATAATAAAAAAATACTCTACAAACATACATAATAAGATAATTTGTGGTCCATAAATCTATAACTTGCTGTAAAAAATACTAGAAAAGTTTAAGAGTAGTTCTAGGATCAAACCTCTCTTACTAACTTTACCTCATGTCATATCTATCCAATTACAGTAACAAAATAAGATAACAAAACAACCTTTTATTTATTGTCCTTTATATTTAAATTCATTCATCAAATAAAATAAAATTTTGATGTAAAATATATGATGTAAAGATTTTCAAATTAAAGTAGCATTATAGTTAGTTTTGAAAAGTTGTTTGGTGTTATATATGTGATGGAATCAAGATATGGAGATAAAATAATGTTGTTTGTTTCTATGGTTGAGAAGATCAATTTTTTTTAATCACTTTTACTCTTTGATGTTAGATAGTATCTTGTAAGATCATTTTTTTCAAATCACTTTTACTCTTTGGTGTTAGATAGTATCTTGTAATATGATTTTCTATCTATACATAATAGGTGTTTATGTTCATCCTTCTCGAACTCATAAGGAACTTATTAATGTTCTTTATCATGTTTGTAGGGTTAATGATTTTTCAAAACAAGTTGAGTAATGTTAGAACCATCCATGAGGTGCTTCTACCTTCACAAAAGTGCCTTGAATTTTTCCATCTCTTGATATTTATAATTTCCTGTATCAACTTTTTTCATATGTCTATCAATAGTATTTGTAACCTTTCACAAACTATGCAGGGTTTCCATAAGTTTGGCAAAACACTTCATGTTCTCGGGACTTTAAAGGAATTTGACAACATCTATGGCTTTGGACTCTCTTATTTATTTTTTAAAAAGGTTTAAATAGGACTTTTGATTATTATATAGGTCTTTATAGTCCCTAAACATGTCAAATAATTTCCCAAATCTTGTATACTACATTTAAATTCTTTAAAATTATTTTCATTCTTGTGTATAGTTCAGGTTTGAGTAGGACTCTTGATACACAATTGATCTAGAGTGATCTTGTCACTATATCTTACTACATGATTGTCCATAAGTGTCTTTGACTTGGTGGTTCTCTTTTTAACATTGCAAGCTACCTAGATAAGTTAATACACCTATTAATCACATTTTCAATCTTTTTTACACGTCCACGGAGTTTTGACATACTAGATAATGGTTCTATTTGAATGAGTGTCAACATTCAAACTTAATAGGCTTATTGAGGTCAATGACAGTTAAACACTTCCATTACATTATTCTTTGTATATATTTTCTTTCACTTCAAATTTCCTACAACCCTTTATAGATCTACAAACCCTCTAATGATGATACAACCCTATTACTTCTTCCTTGACAATATGTTTATATTTTACTTCTCTCGTCTCAACCTATCCATCACCATTGTTCACCGTCACTAATCCTTTATACAAACTATTTATCTTTGGCAAACCTTTCTTGTGACACTTCAAATTATTTTCTTTGACTTGCAGTCTCCCCTCCGAGTATCTCATACTTTCCTTCAACCAAAATTGAGTCCATCATCAATGAATAGATGAGAAAAAAGTGAGATAGCATCATAAAGATCATATAATATTCAAACTTTCAAGATAATAACACAAAACTTTATGCTATCTCCACCAATCATTTCCCTAGGGTTTTTGTTAAGTATTGGGGTTTAAAAAGACTATCCATTTCACTTTTGAAAGCCAATGTATTCATCTTTTTCTTTTACAAAAAATATTTAGATTAATTTTGCAAAGTTGAACATATCTTCATGGTTACTATTGCAATGTAATTGTCCCAAAGATTTTTATATATTTTTCCCATGTTTTGAGATTTTCTATATTTTCTTATGTTACAATATACTTCTCATTGACTTATGAAACTCCTAAATATTATAGTAATCTTTTAAACAGTATTGCTTTGCTGACATAAACTACTCTAGATGGTCATAGCCTTCACAAATGGGTTGAGAAGACCTTGGATCTTTTAGTGATTCTCCTTCATAAGGATTACAACTTCAAACCTATTCATTGTTTTCCCTTGTTCTATCCCGATCATGAGACCAACAACATATTGAGGACTCTGTAAATGTGAAATAGTAATGCAAATCTGTATAATATCAAGTATTTCCTAAAATATATTCAAATCCATTCTTCATTTAAAAATCATTTCCACTTCTGTAAAATATAAATATTCTAACTAGCCTTGGCTTGAACCTTCATCTTCTCATATACCTTCTTATTATTTGTCAAATATAATTTAATGACACACTTCAAATAATAATTATTAATATATAACTTAGATGAAACGCTATAAAAACATTTTATAGAACTATTAAACAACACATACACATCACTATGACCCTTTAAACAACAAATATTAATGCATAGCTTAGATGAAGCAATATGAATACATTTTATATAACTTTAAAGCAAACACATACACAAAACAAATCCACCAAAAAAAAAAAATTAAAACACCAAAGATTACACATGGGAACGATAGAATAATCATCCAAAAGCAATTGAAATATATTTAGTAGCCAAAGATCCTGTTCCATATTGTACGTTGAGATCATTAAAAAACTAAACAAGTTTTAGTTCAAAAAAGCTTGTGCGCACAACCAGATACAGGGACAAAGTAAATAAGCTTCAGATCATAAAAGCTTCTGCGCAGCAATAGAGAGAAATGGATATAATGTTCAAACAGCCTATATAATTTTCCACGGACTACATAGAAAGGGCTATTCTAGAAAGCCCTAGCAAGGCCTTATTGTCTTGCTTTCTTAAACCCTTCGACAAGCATCTCCTTCACAAATGACTTGTGCTCCCTTGTCCTCATTATCAAAATCATTTGCTTGTGTCTGTCCTTTCTCATTTCCATCAGAGTGCTTATCCTTGAAAGCACAATCTGGATGAAGATCAAAATCACATCGTTGGCAGTAGAAAGACCAAGCAAACCCGATTTCATTACACCCATTACACATGTATTGCTTCCTCCGACCCAATTGTAGAGAATGTTTATGCAGGCCATGCATTATATCCTTTGGGTATTTCTCTACTGCTAGTTCTATTTCTTTCTGCAGCTCTGCAACGCAAGCATCAGTAAAGGGATAAGCCTTTGCCCCATGGAGAGAAACAATGTTTCTGCCATCTTTTGTCACAGTTTCTCCATCAGGGTCAACTATGATCAAAGATGGAATTCCGTTAATTTGGAAGTACTTGCTCAGATCCTTCTTAACTTTGTCTCCAAATGGAAGAGCTAACCATGGCATACTTGCATAGTACTCATCGAAGGATTCTCTGCTTCTGTCACTAGAGAGGAAAACAATTTCAAAAGCTTCTCCATTTTCCTTGAGTTTATTGTATACTTGTCTAAGCTTTGGTGTGAATGCTCGGCAAGGTGGGCACCAATGAGCAGAAAAATAGAAACCAACCGTTTTGCCTGCGAGCTCAGAAAGTGGCACCTGCAGCAGAATCATGGTCAACAATGATCATCCCATTTATGACTCAAATAAGTTTCTAGCACACATATCGGTGGCTTACACCCATTTCAATGCAAACTGTTGATCAAAACTGAAAAGCTATAAACTCCAGATGGGTATCGAAACATATTAAAGCATTAACTGATTTGATCATGGAGTAAATCTACTGTTTATGGAGGTGAAGCTGCTTCATCACAGAGATGACAAACTGGAAAACCTTACAATATATATTAAACTTAACATGATTTGATATTTCCATGTGTAACATTACAAGAGTGTATAAAAATATCCCAATAATTAGAATAAGGTTGTTAATGATCCTCCCACAAGTATGTCGGAACTTCGCCCAACACGAAAATGGATCTTTCTCATTCTTCTTACATAAATCTTGTTGTTACCAATCTTTTCATCCACGCTATTATCCCATTCCACTCATCCTTTCATTGGCATTGTCCTCCCGACCCCCAAATATATCATTGAAACCATCCTCCCCATTCCCATTAACAATCCTTTTATCGACTGCAACCTTACCCATCCACCCCTTGGATCCATCATTGTAGATCAAAACTATCACACACCACTTGACCTATTTCACAATGATGAAGTTATCATAAGCTTACCCATCCACCCGTTGGATCCATCACTTTAGATGAAAAACATCACACACCACTTCATCTGTTTCACAATGTTGAAGTCATCACTAAGTTTCATCACTAAGTTTTATGAGACTCCAAGAGAAAAATATATCCCTAAAGGCCCGTTTGGCGCAAGGAATTAAACTGGAATAAGCTGGAATAAGCATTAGTTAATGCTAGAATAAATTTATTCTCTGTTTGTGGGCATTTTCCTTATTCTCGAATTAGAAAACTTATCCCCATTTTGGGGCTTATTCCAGCATAAGTTAATTCTAAAAAAAAGCTGGAATTCATTTCTTATTCGAGAATAAGCTTTTTATGGATTCAAATTTATTTTATTTTATTAATTTTTACTTTTTTTATAATTTTTTTTTAAAATCTTTTTTTTAATGTGGGTATGTATATATATACACGTGTGTAATGTGTATATACACACAAATGTGTATATACACACGTGTGTGTATACACACACATGTGTGTATATACACGTACACACAAATGTGTATATACATGTGTGTGTGTATACACGTGTGTAATGTGTATATACACACACGTGTATATACACACATGTGTGTATATACACATTACACACATATATATACACACACATATATATACACACCTGTGTGTGTATATACACACGTGTATATACACATTTGTGTGTATATACACACATATATGTGTATATATGTGTGTATATACACACATATATGTGTATATATGTGTGTATGTGTGCATATAAGTGTATATATACACATGTGTGTGTGTGTATGTGTGTATATGTGTATATGTATGTGTGTATATGTGTATGTGTATGTGTGTACACAAGTTAAAAANACATATTGTTCAAATTAATTAAAAAAATAAAAAATAACTTTTTATTCCAATTCCACATTATGGGATCCAAACGCAGAATAGCTTATTCCAGCTTTCGTTTTGAGCATTAATTAATTCTAGAATAGGCCCTTATTCTAGAATAGGCCTATTCTGGATAAGTTAATTCCATGCGCCAAACGGGCCCTAAGGGATCATAAAATGAGACGTTGAAGTCATCACTAAGTTTCATCACTAAGTTTTATGAGACTCCAAGAGAAAAATATATCCCTATGGGATCATAAAATGAGACTTAAACAAACTTGATGCATGATCAATATCTCCCAAAGAACCAATTCAAACACTTATAATTCGGACAGCCAAAAAGTCTAATTACTAGACAATCTAAATGCAAAAGCTTCAAAAATATTAAAAACTTACTATGCAATTTCAAATCCAAACATCTAAAATCCCAACATTCATAAGTCAAAAAGTCCTAATGTGTAAAAACTAAGCTTAAAAATAAATAGTTAGAAACAAAAATCCATCCAAATGGTTATAATCATTTTGATGGTACCTTGACAAAGTATTGTGATGGAAATCCCATTTTTGGACATCATGCATGAATCAGTTGTCTATCAGCACTAGATGCATTTGAGGGAAAGCTTCTTCCACCCAATCATCCCATACAACCTTCACAACTATTATGATTCATCCATATCATATCATTTCCTTATTTGCATCCATCACATTTGCATTCCCCTGCAACTATACTTATTCCCTTTCCTACAATTTTTTACCCTGATAATGATGTTGACAAGATATTGAATCATGTCTTTAGTAATCCTTTGGTATGCCCAATTGTATATGGAAAGCAATTCAACCCAGAATTATGAGTGGTACATAACAAAATGGGGTATATCCTAATTATGAGGTGTATTCCTTTGGAAAAATATCGTTCTTTCCCTCCTGATTTTTTATAGTAGTCTCACCATTCTATCATTCTAAGTCCTTCACGTTCATAGTAGAATGAATTATTTCACTAAATAAGCTGAATGTTATCAATCTTAAATAAAATAATCATATTAAACAAATAAACATAATCATAAATTTTTCATGTTCATTTAAGTAATACCTTATTTTCATTAAATTACAATTTTATATTTTATATTTTTATATTTTTTTTTTCTAGAAATTTGAATGGTTTTACTAATTGATTGCTTTTTTTTTAAATGTACTTAAAAAGTTAAAATGTCAAATAAAAATAATATAGAAAAAGTTACATGTGCTTTAAAAAAAGTTGTCATGTATTTAAATTATGACAACTAATTTATTAAAATTTTACATTATAAAATCTTGGGATTACCAATATAATGATGGACTTAAATATGAAGTACATAATTTATTAAAATTTAGATAGTTTAATTTAAATATGTGTAGACCCTTTTAAATAGATATAGTTAAGATATTATGTTAATTTATATTTAAATATCTAGTAAAATATATACATGTTATAAAAAGTCTTATACACAATAAATCACATTGTAAATTACAGTCTAATATAAAATAAAATTAGAAGATAGAATTGTATGCTGACCACTAAAACAAAAGATCACTATTCCATTAGACAAATATTAAAAGCAAAATGAATTTTTGTATTTAGGATAAAACATGCTTTGAAGGGGCCCCAGAATCCTATACAAATGGATTCTGATAGGATCCTAAACAATAATATGAAAAGTTGTAAAAGATATAATACATACCAATAATAGCCCCACAACCAGGCAAACAATTGCAACCTAAAGAAAGCTAAACAATAAATCCCAGGCTACAATAACACTAGGCCAAAGCTACTAAAAAAGAGTTGTGACATACTCTCATAACTTGATCGATTGGCTTTGAAAAGGCTCACATAACCTTCCAATGACACATCCTAACACTCACTTCTCCTTCCATAAACTCCACCTCAATAGGAGTGAGAGGAAAGAAACATGAACAAGACCATTATCAGTCATCTTACAACCAATACTCAATGAAGGGAAGCAATAGCCTCCTTACAATAGCACACCACCTCTCCCACACCAATCTTCTCCACCTAAATAAATGAATAAACTACCTCAATAGGAATAATAATAGAGGAAGTGTACAATTGAATGAACAAACCCACAATCCATTTCAAAAATAAGGTCTCGACCACTATAGGGGAACTCTCCATAATAATACAAGACCACATTCTATAGGGACAACATTCATGATCCACAAATACCTCCATCCATCAACAGAGACAACATCCACATCCAAAGGTAGAATATCTTAAACAAAACCACCACATCCCACTTTAGGTTCATGTCCAAAGGAAAGTCCACACACAACAAACACTATCCCCAAGTAGCATCCACCACATCATATGCCAAGAGCCCCAAATCAATAGAACTACTCGAGGGCACCAAAAGCATGGAAGCCCCAACAAAAAGCCCTAGATTAGCAGAAAAACCCAAGACCACTGAAACAAAAGAAACCCAAATAATGGATAAGGGTTCCAAGGTCATTGGAGATGTTGACCATCCAAGAACCTATCATGCCAATATCCAAAAATAGAAACAAAGACCAAGCGCCCACATAGACCCATTCACGTCTTTAATAGTAGTACAACCTAGACCCCAACTAGATCCTTTCAAACCAACAATATTTAAAGTGATAGAAGAAACAACATACAAATCTTAATCAACCCCCATCACCAAGAAATGAGGGAAGGAAACCACCTCTCACCCACAAGCCACTTCTATTGAAGAAAAGTTATTAACTAGTATAAATCCCTAATAGTCAACGACTTGAGATGATATCGAAAGATCATCTCCGGTTTTATATGTATCTCTACCTTCCCTTACTAGGCTCTCTACACCTTCCTTGTGACCTAAAACCCTTGCATAGCCTCTCTCGTTCCCACAAGCTCACTTGTGACTTTTCAATAGCGATGAGAAAAACCCCCAATTTTAATTCTCTCAAAGAAAATTGAATCAAAAAATGCCACCAAAATAGTATTAGGATTTACCTTACATCATTGTCTACATCATCTTCAGACCTTACAGATCCCTCACAATTTGAAACTTTTCCTCTACTCTCATTCATACTTTTTGCTCTACAATTATTTTGAGATATTTCAAAACAAATTGTTTTATCTATTTAAATATCAAATATTTGTTCCCACTTAAATGACACCACATCATTTATTTCACTTTAATATTTTATTTTATTTTATTTTATAAATGAATGTAAATATAGAGAAAAATAAGAATTTGTTTTCCTTTCTATATTATTTTACTATTGTAATTAGACAAATATGAGGTAAGGTAAAGGTAGCAAGAGAGGTTAAATCTAGATCTACTCCAAACTTCTTGTAGTAATTTTTGTAGTCAATTATTGGTGTGGATTGTTAATTATCTCACTATAATGTTTTTAATGTACTTTATTATAATATTTCAAAAATATATTTAATCATTTTTAAAATAAATATAGATATGTGATTTAATTATTAAAATATACTACTATTTTTTTATAATGGTCCACAATTAAAAAGTATATCATTATGGAAAAGTCTTGAATAGCTCCCATAAGTTGGTGTCTGAGGAAGTTTTGGAGAACTTTTATTTCAACAAGAGCTTTAAATTTTTATCTAACCTCTTCCTTTAAACAAGTGTTGAACACACCAATATATTGAGAGACTGGGTGAAAGTGTAAATCATCAAATTTCTACTTAATCCCTTCGAATCCAACACCCATTTAGTTGTTAGGTGCATCAACAAATATATCAAAAAGTGCAAAAAAATAATGTAGATACACAAATATCATAACACTAGATACTACATGGAAATCCTAGAAGGGAAAAACATTAATGAATAGTTTCTTCAATATACTTTCCAAATCTAATCTCACGATGAAAACAAATCATTATAATCAATTATGAAGGCAAAAACCTTCATGAGACACCAATACCCTTACCAATACCTCAATTTATGGCACCAACCTAAGAGGAAAACAATCTCCTTTCATGAGATCAATGCAAAATAAAACAGGCATCAACCCAAAACAACCAATAAGATAGCTAGTGCACTGTCTATTGATCTACCATCTATTTTAGATACATGTCGCTCCCTACAATCTTGTGAACAAAAATAAATACCTAAACAATATCTTGCAGACATCTGAAGTTGTATCATGCTCATTAATTTGGTTTTCCCTATAATCTTGTAGATAAAGAGATGACATCACAAAAACATCATGCATGTGCACGGGAACCATTAGATCACTAAGAATATATGATGACCATTGATCCCCTCCAAACAGTAAATTATCCCTCCAACTTAGGAAATAATAAGGTTTCAACATCTAATCAAATCCATAAATTACTAGGTGAAGGGGCTAGTAAAGCCTCAATTTTGAAGGCTTCAATCATGAATTAAGAAACTGACTACGGGTGCTACCAAGTCAGTAATAAAATATAACTAAAGTGTTCGTCGAAAAAATTGTCGACTAGGGCTTAATAGATATGACAATGTATAAACATTTATTAGACCAGAGAGCATATATAGAAAATTAATTATAGGGAAAAAACTAATCATACTATCTCATATAAGCACATAAATAATTCTACACCTCTATGTGCAATAGTACCATATCATTATATTTCAAATATGATATAGGATGCATCATCTATGATTACGAAAATTAACCATGACAAATTTACAACTTTTAATGATAACTTTTGACAACATTCACAATATTTCTTCAAACAGCAATCCCCCCTATAGTTAAAACTCCATCAACCATGCACCTTGACATCAATGAAAACACTAGTGCTCAACATTATCCTCATTTTTCATTGATGAAATCACGTACTCATATATAAAAATAAATAAATAAACATTTATGGCATTTCTTGCTCAACACTATCGTCAAAATTTCTAAATGCATGTAATTTAAATGTATAAGTGATATACTTCAAAGATGGTTGAAAATATTATATTAAATATATAAAAATAAAAAGTTTCTCAAGCATAGGATGCATTGGGTTCACCAAAATAAAATTTATTGAAATAGAATCCTCTCCTAGAGACATAAACTAGGATCCAAACCAATATCATTCATTAGAGGATTTATAGACGACAAGATCCAACTTCAATCTCGAACAAGAGTTGTATGTTGTGTATGATTATTTCCTCTTTTTCATTTGATATTATGTAATATGAATATAGAGTGACTAGGTAAAATGATGCAAAATTTATAATTTGCAACATAAGCATAAATATATTGAACTAGCATCTAACACAAAAGTATAGATATAAGATGCAAAGGAAAACCTATTACTAAAATCTATAGCATTGGCCAATTTTTCTAGGAACCCTAGACCTAAATTGTTTCCATCAAATAAAACTTTGGATTCCATATCAATACCTTATAGATCGTTTCCTTCAAAAATTTAGCGTAAAATATTGGTCAAATGTGCAAATTAGTATAGGCACAAATTTTTTTCCTATTTAAAGTCTGAAATTACTTGCCTTAGTTCATTGTAGATATAGATCTATAAATTTCTATTGTCAGGAATGTAACTTTCACATAGATAAGAGAGAAAGTGGTTTTAATCTATAAGGGCTTGCCTAAGTCAAACCTTGTGTTGGTATTTTCACCTCCACTACAACAACGATGATGAAAAATGGCTCACCTGTCATGGTGTAGAAGCTAAATCAGAAATGGAATATTAAATTGAAGTGTGAAATTGAAATGATATTACCTTAGGAATATAATAATAGTGATACTATTCTCTTTAGATAATTCCTCCAAGTTTTGAATGAATGATTTTTTTCTCTTGAATATTACGAAAAATGGTGTCTCAATCTTGTAATAATAAATGGTACTTCTAGTAAAATATTATTGTTGATGCGTCATAGCAGTGGGTTGCAAGGGAGGTTACCCCCTTGCAATATTTGGTCCCCTAACTAGCTAGTGATCAAGGAAAACATGCCCGAATGGGCATTTTTTATGGTAGCAACCCCTTAAAAAAATCATTTCTAATTTTTCATTGTAAATCTTGACCATATATTGTTGAATCATATATATAATGGTGGATTTTTTGTATGCTTTGTTTTTCCTAGAAGGTAGCCACATTTTAAGGAGGTATTGCATTACAACTATGCATGATAATGTATTTTCAAAGTTTGATATTTGTTGCCTTTGAATCTACGTTGGTGATGCTTCTATGAGAAGCTTTCTCTACAAGAATATCGTTATTGGTTCTTGAATTTTCAATAATATATTGAGTAGATTTTAAAGTGTGGCATCCTTCTCTAGAAGGTATTTTCTCCACATAAATCATTGTGTTTTGGTGCATACATATTATTTATGTTTAGTTCTCTTAAGTTTCTATATTTTTTATAAATATCTAAGAAAAGTTTTGCATAATCCTCCTCTCAAGGCTAGTTTAGGAAGTTTTTCCACTACCTTAACTTCCTTACAAGTGGTACCAAAGCCTAAATTATTTTTTCTTCAGTTGTCGGTATTATGAACTAATCCAATCTTGAGTGTGAGCTAGTGTAGAAGATATTTTCTGATCTCGTTGCAACAATTTTATAGATGGAACTTGTTTGTCAAGGAGAATATAGGTGGAAAATGTTTATGAAAATAAATTTGAGTTGTGGAAGCTGAATATGGAGGAATTTTTACTAGATCAATATCTATAGGAAGTAGTTGATGAGAATGTCTTAAGATCTACATATCCTACCGAGGTTTCTAAATATTATGTTATGGACCATAAATCCAAGGGTCTAATCACATTGTATCTTACACTTTCTCTTTTTTAATTAATGCGCAAGAAGAGTCTTCAGTAAAGAAGCTATGGAAGAAGCTTGGTGAGATGTATCAAGCCAAATCTTTAGTGAATAATATTTATTTGGGAAAGAAACAACATTTCTTGAGAATGGAGTAGGGTGGATTAATTACAAAACACATGGAATTGATTAGTATATTGGAAGTTCAATTAGCATTAGTTGGTGTCGATATGGATGAGGAGGAGAAATTGCAAAGTTTTATTTGTTATTTTTCTATTCACGTTTATCTTGTTATGGTAAAGAAATTTGATTCTAATTCTAAATTTTTGATGAAGGGTAGTCCCCTTATTCAATCAAACACACGCAACACAATAAGGAAATAAATAGAAAATTGCAAGTACAAAACAATGGCAAGAATAGAAATACTTTCTTTTTTTATTATTTTTAATGAAATAATATTACAATATTAAGAAAAGTAGCATGCTACAACCACATGGGCATTTTCATTACAATAATCTACAAGACAAAGCCATAATATACACTAATGCAACTAAACCATAAAATCCCCCTTCAACCATGTATAATAAGCACAATTAACCACCTTAGAATATTCTTGAAGGTGATTTTTTTACATTTTGGCACCCAACGGTTAAATTTCCCACCTTAAGTGATTTTATCTCTCTTCTTTTTGTATTGAAAATGGAGTCTTGATAGCACAACTTTTGAAAACCATAACTTGTGAATTGTTGAGTCTATTGGCTATTATAACCCTATTTTAGAAATCCCACAAAGCGCTCTACACCTTGGGCTAGTGAAGCAACAACTAATTAAATTTTGGCCCCCTTTAGGAGCTTCTAAAGCCTTCAAAACTGAGTGCAGTGTTTTTGTACCACCCCACCAAAATAGAAAAGCCAATATATTCAATACCAGACCTGATCTTGCAATGAAACTTTATTGATAAGCATACATACTAAAAATAGTAAAATTGCCAAACATAGTAACCCTATCCAAAGATATCCCTTATTGAAAGCTAGACAATATTTTTGGGTGATACAAGATTTCTTTTGCATCCTGCATCAGAAACCTAAGATAATTTGAGAAGTGACCTTGTCACATCTTAGGTGTGTAGAGGAAAATCAAGGTGGTCAACCTCTTCCTTTGAGAGACATGATGAATATTCAATTGTTCATCCTTCCCATTTGACCATGTACTCCTCATATTGCATGTTTGTTGTGCTTCTACCCACATGACTATCCAGGATATCCTCTATCTCTTCTGCAGTTGAAGTAGGTGCTGGAATATTCCACTATGCTGAACTACTATTTCATCTTCCAACTGCCTTCACGATACTCTCTCAAATCTGAAAATATTAAACACATGTGAAATATTGAGTTCATTGGGAAACTCTACTTCATAAGCATTTCTTGAATCATGCTTCTTCAAGATTTTGCAAGGTCCAAACATCTTCATCGTCAACTTATTATATGTTCCCACTGGAGTTATGTCCTTTCTCAAATGAACCATGACTTTGTCTCCAATCATAAATTCCTTGTGTCTGATTTTCTGATCTTCCTTAGCCTTATAATGAATATTCTTCCTCACCTCTTCATGCAAATTCTTCTAGTGTTTTGGGAAAAGTCTTTAGCTTCACCACTACTCTTTTATCCATTGTCCAATTTCCTTAATTCTAAAGAAATTCTAGGACTACTTCAATATACAATCTGGAATGATTATTTTACCAGTGCTCCTATTGACAAAATTATTGTATGCAATTTCTTCTTTTGGTAATATCAAATCTCACCTCTTCGGTTTATCTCCAACTAAGCATCTCAATAGGTTTTCTAAACTCCTATTCACCACTTTTTTCTTCCCATCAATTTGTGGATGGTGGCGTTCAGTTGAAATTCAAATATGTCTTTATATTTTTCCACAATGTCCTTAAAAATACCCAATAAACTTAGTATCTCTATCTACAACTATGCTCTTTGGTATACCATGTAGTCTAACCACTTATATAAAAAATAATTCTGCCACATTAACAATATCATTAGTTTGTCTGCAATGACTGAAATTTTTCATATTCGAGAACCTGTCTACCATCACAAAAATGGAATCATGCCCTCTATGAGACCTTGGCAAACCAAGACAAATTCCATATGAATATCCTCCCATGGCCTCGCTGGTGCAAGTAATGGCTAATATAACCTTGTATTTTTCCTGGCTCCTTTTTCTATCTGACATATTCTACAATTCTATAAAAACTTCTTAATATCTTGTTGCAATTGTGGCCAATAAAAATGCTTGCTAACTAGAGAAATGGGTTTATCCCAACCAAAGTGTCCAACCAATCCTCCACTATGCTTCTCTTTGAGTAGGTTCTCCCTCATGGAACTCTTTGGAATGGGCAACTAGCTTCCTTTGATTAACATCCCATCTTAGACTATAAAACATAACCAATTTGTCCTATCTAAAGGAACAGGCTCCATGCAAGCTCTCTAGGATTCACCTAAATCAGGATCTCCAAGATAAAAACTCTCGAGTTCTTGGAACCTAACAAATTTGATCTGCATCTTTTTTAATAAATTTTGCCTCCTTCTCAAGCCATCTACAACCCTATTATAATTTATTCTCATGTGCTTCAAAACAAAAGTGCAATTCTGCAAAAATGCAACCCATTTTAAATGCCTCTGATTCGACTTTCTCTGGCTATTCAAATATTGTAAAGCTTAATAATCAGTAAGCAAAACAAAATCTTTAGAAAAAATAGAATATCTCCACTTCCTCAATGCCTGGACTATGGCATAAAACTCCTTATCATAAATAAAATATATTTTTTTGGCCTCATTCAACTTCTCACTAAAACTTCTATCCCCTCTTGGTGCAGGGCACCCTCATGTAAACAAGAGATTGGTAGACAGGGAATAAAGTATTGGATCCAAGTAGATCATCCATAATAAAATCCATGATGCAATGACACATTTTGTAAGGCTAATAGGCTCTAAGGTGTTTTATAAACCTAGAGTCCTAATTAGACCAAAGGGCGTAATAAAGAGTTAGAAGTGGGTCTTTAGGTGGTCTAAGTGTAGGTTTAGGATTAAATGATGTTTTTTAAGGCTTTCATATACCTAAAACTTTATTTAGATTCATTAGGGTCCATTATGTCTAAGTTTTTCACAAAGTGTAAAAGTTGTCAAGCAACAATTAAAAGTTGTTATGCAACTTTTCAAATGTTGATTGAGAAGTTGCATTCTTGCAACCAACGGCCCCAAAATTTTTTAAAATAGTTTTATTCATTGGAGGATGCCTATTAAGGTCCATTTAGAACATCCAAGATGGTTAATTTTCATTGTATGAAGTTTGGTGGAGATTTTGATAAAAACCCTAATTTTTCTTAAATTCTATGATCTTCCATACTGTACATCCAGTTGGTGATTGAAACTAATGAAAATATAAAGGATTCATATAGTGTTGTGTGTTATGGTCTAAATTCATTTTATTTGATTCCAATTGGTGGATTTTGGTGAGAGTTATGATCAAATTGGTGGAGATTGTCCAAGAAACCCTCGTTTATAGGGTCCACTCTAAGATAGAGCCCTAACTTATCATCCTACTGTGAAAAATCCATGAATCCTAGTGGAATGAAAGTTAGGGGAATTTAATTTAGGAATCCTGAAGAGAAGCATCAGAGTGCATGGGTTGGTTATTTTCCCACAAATTCCTAGGCTAAACAAGTCCATGTGTTTAGTCTAGACACAAGGAGGATAGATAAAAAAAGTCACACCAATGAGTGGTTGGGACCAATTGAAGTGTGGATCCTAGACATTTATGGGTAGTAGAACATGTCCAAGAGACTAGAACGGTTCTGTGAACCCATTTCCTAAAACCCTTTGGAAACCAGTTGTAATCAGGGATATTAGTTCTATTTCCTTTGGTGAGGGTTTGGAGGTGCATATTAGAATCAAGATCTAATCTCTTTGGGTTTGTCCAAGTTCCATAAAGGGTATCTGAAACCCTAATTTTTTCAAGAGGTCCTTTAGAGGAATTGGAAGTTGTCTTTGAAAAACTGTCTGGCTAGGGCTACTAGCAATTAAGATAGTTTTGAGCATTTTAGTCCCAATCCACAAATGAAGTATCAAAACTTGTTTAAAGGGTCAAGATAAGATATTTTTGAGTGTAGGAACTCTTGGTACCCTCTAGAAGACATGAATTCATGATTGTGGGAGATATTGGAGTTTGGAGAAACTCTAGCTGACAATTTTGGTTATTGTATTGAGAGAATAGGAGTGTGAAGATAAGTAAGTTGGGCTTGTCATCCTTCTAATTTCCCACTATCCATCAGGTGGTATCATACCACTAGGAGTATCCTTGGGGAAAAGGATTTGGAAAATGTGTCAGAAGGTGGAGATGGTGAAGAGATCCCGGCAAGGGTCACCAATGTGGAGCTTGCTAAGCTAATCAGGGAGCACATGATAGAGAGTAGAAATATGCAAGTAGAGATAGAAAGGCTTAAGAGGAAGGTAGGTAGAAGGGATGGATACCCTAAAGAAGAAGGATATGGGGATGAAGAAGAGAACCCTTTGTAGGCTAGAGAGAGTACATGTTGATTAGAGGACCTTCATTGAAGCCCTTGAAAGGGTAGGAAATAAAGAGAGTAAAGCAAGATTTCTAATATTCCCTGGGAAGTTGAATCCAGAGGAGATTATGGATTGGTTGGAGACCTTAGAATATGAATTTGAATGTGATGAAGTTCCTGAGAATCAGAAGGTGAGAACTATCAAGTCCAAGTTGAAAGGTTATGTCCTTAGTTGGTGGAACTTCTTGCAGAATGAGAAGCTAGAGGAAGGGAGAAACCCTATATCTTCATGGAAGAGAATGGTTGCAAAGATAAAGAAGTTGTTTATACCAGAGTATTATGAGATAATGATGCATAGAAAGTTGCAAAATCTAAGACAAAAGTACTTAGATGCAAGCACCTACATGGAGTAATTTTAAAATATGTCCCTCAAGGAAAAAGTACCTGAGGGTGAGAAGAAAAAGTTGGGAAGGTATTCGAATGGTCTCAGATATAATATTCAAGATGAACTTAGTCTCTTCAATCCTGAGATAGTTCATAAGTGTTTTCAAATGGCACTGAGAATAGAAGAAAAAAAAAAGGAGGAAGGGAGTTAACCAAAATAGAGGAAGAGGAGGAAAATTTAGAGGAAAGGGTAGATTTGGTGGAAGATGAACATCTCCTACGCCACAAGGAGAGTCAAATAACCAGGACCAATAAGGGGAGACAATCCACAAAGGTAGTTTTAGAGGAAGAAGATTCAGTAGTAGAGGAAGATTTGGGAGTAGAGGATCCAATGTTTTCACAGGCAAATGTTTCACCTACATTCAAGTTGGTCGCCAGTCTTTCAGATTCCCTGAGAAGCAAGGAACAAACATTCAAGGAGGAGATAGGAGAGCCCAGTTGACAAGGGAGGAAGATAACCATATTGTGACTTCATATCACACATCTAATTCAAGGCATGTAGATCCTGAACAAGGATAATGTTTGATGCTTCATAGGACATTTTTGAAGGTCCCCACAACCAAGGAACCACCCCAAAGCAAGTCATTATTTAGAACCACCTACAAGGTGAATGGAAAGGTATGCAAAGTTGTAGTAGATTCTGGTTCTACTGATAATTTGGCTTCTAAAGAATTGGTTGATAAGCTTAAACTTCAAAAGATTCCTCACCCCTACCCCTATAGAGTCTCATGGCTGAATAAGGAGCAACAGGTCCTAATTAGTTAACAAGTGTGGGTAGAATTCACCATAGGGGAGTATAGGGACAAGATCCTAGGTGATGTAACATAAATGGATGCATGTCACCTTTTACTAGGAAGGCCTTGGTAATATGATGTAGATGCAAGATATGTCGGGAAGAACAATGTGTATTCTATGACCAAGGATGGTTTAAACTATACAACGATTCCAATCCTTGATAATGGAAAAGAGAACCATGTAGTGACTGGTGTGATTTTTGTAGGGGAAAAAGATTTCATGAAGGCTCTAAAGTTGAAGGACACTCCATTTTTTTCCCTAGTTGTGAGACCAAATGGGACACCAATAGAGAAGCCTAAAAATAAGATGCGGGAGAAGAATATAGGTCCTAAAGAAGTGAAGGAATTGTTGGACAAATATAAAGGAGTAGTTGTAGGAAGTACCCTAGAGACTTTTCCACCACGAAGAGATGTCAGTCACTACATAGATCTAATCTTTGGTGAAACCTTCCCAAACAAAGAAGCCTATGAGATGACCCTAGTGTAGAATCAAGAGATAGAAAGGTTGATTGAATAATTGAAGACCAATGGGTTTGTAAGGAAAAGTACAAGTCCATGCACAGTCCTTGTAGTTTTGAATCCTAAGAAAGAAGGGGCATGGATGCTTTGAACATACTCTAGAGAAATCAATAGGATTACTATAAGATATAGATTTCCTATGCCTAGAATAGAAGACCTATTGGACTATTTAGGAGGGGAAAAATACTACTCAAAGATGTATTTGAAGAGTGGTTACCACCACATAAGGATAAGAGAGGGAGATGAGTGAAAATGGCCTTCAAAACAATAGAGGGTCTTTATGAATGGCTAGTAATTCTCTTTGGTCTCTCCGATTCCCCTAGAACTTTTATGAGGCTTATGAATGAGGTCTTGAACCCTTACATTAAAAAATTTGTGGTTTTCTATCTTGATGATATACTAATTTTTAGCAAGGAGAGGGACGAACACATAGTGCATTTAGATTTGGTTTGAAAAAAACTATATGATGAGCAGTTGAAAATAAATTCTGACAAGTGTGTATTTTTTCAAGAGGAACTAGTGTTTCTTGGATTTGTGATATCAAAGGATAGCCTCAAGATGGATCCCTCCAAGGTGGAAGCAATACTCAATTGGCCAACACCTAGAAAAGAAAGTGAGGTAAATATATTTCATGGTATTGCAAGTTTTTATAGCAAATTTATAAAAACCTTTAGTGGTGTATGTGCACCTATGATTAATACCATAAAGTTGGGTAGGAAATGAAATTTTGTGTGGACTAAGGATGTAGATGACTCATTTGAGTACTTGAAAAGGAGGTTTTTAGATCAATCAATATTGGTTTTGCCTAATTTTTATTATTTATTCACAATTGAATGTGATGCTAGTAAAAAATCCATTGGTGGTGTGTTGAGCCAAGAAGGAATGCTTGTTGCCTTCTTCAGTGAGAAGTTAAATGAAGAGATACATAAGTAGTCCACTTATGATTTAGAACTATATGATATCGTGTAGTCTCTTAAGAAACGGAGACACTACTTACTTCCTAAGGAATATTTTGTACATATTGATAATCATGCTCTCATTTTCTTGAACATGCAGGAGAAGTTGAAACACTGACACATGAAATGGATGGATTTCTTGCAATCTTACACATTCACCATAAAACATAAGAAGGGTGTAGCCAAGAAAGTAATTGATGCCCTTAGCAGGAGGAGTTTGACAGTGAAAGAGATCCAATTGGAGAATGTAGGGTTCAATTCTATGAAGAATATGTACCAAGCATATGAGGATTTCACAGAGACCTATCAGGTTTGCATGGACATGAGTGATAGGTATCATACTGATTTTTCTAAGTTTTTTCTGCAAGAAGGATTGTTATTCAAGGTTAGTCAATTTTTTATACCCAGGGGGTCCATGAGGGAAAATATAATCAAAGAAAAACATTGTGGGAGTTTTGGAGGGCATTTTGGAGTTGATAAAACTATTGAACTAGTAAGGAGATTCTATTTCTAGCCTAAAATGCAAATAGATGTAAGGATGTATGTGGAAATTTTCTTGGTTGTTAGAAGGCTAAAGGACACACATCAAATGAAGGTCTATATACACCTTTTCCAATCCCTAACAAGCCATGGGATTCAGTAAGTATGGACTTTGTCTTAGGACTCCCAAGAACAAAATCTGGTTATGATAGTATATATGTAATTATGGACAGATTTTCCATTATGGCTCCCATTTTTTCCTTGTAAGACAACACATGATGCATCTAATATAGAAGGAATATTATTTAAGTAGATTGGTAGACTCCATGGTTTACCATTTTCCATAATTTCTGATAGGGACCCTATGTTTATAGGGAATTTTGGGAGAACTCTTTAGAAGAGGCTATGAACAAACCTATCATTCTCATCTTCTTATCACCCTCAATCAGATGGTCAAACTGAGGTGATAAACATGTCCCTTGGTAACCTTCTGAGGTGTCTAACAAAAGAACATGGAGCCATTGGGATGCTATTTTTCCACAAGAATATTTCTCATATAATGACTCTGTGAACATGAGTATAGATCTGAGCCCATTTCAAATTGTTTATAATGCAGACCCAAGAGGTGTCTTGGAACTCAGGGATATGAAAGACATGGATAAGAGAAGTGATCAAGAGGCTTCCCAAAGAAAATTTTACTAAGATAATGATGAAGAAGACGGGTCCCTTCCAAATTCTAAACAAATGTGTCACCAATTCCTACAAAATTGATTTTCCCCCTGATACAGGTCTTTCCCTTTTTTTAATGTTTATAATATTTATGCATATAAATGTCTTGTTAGTGATGTTTTTGATACAGGTCACAGTGAGGGAAGCAAGGAAGAATTGGTGAAATATCTTCCTAAACAATTCAAACCTAAGATTGGATATATTCATGACAAGAGAGTTAGAAAGAAAACCAGGAGGCATACATAGTATGAGTTCTTGGTCAAATGGAAGGAGTAACCCATGGAAGATTCTACATGGATAAGTTTTGGGGATATTGAGAAGACAAGTGTCAAAGTTGCAGACCTACCAACTCAAGGGACGAGTTCTTTTCTGGCCCTTGGAGTTTGGTGCAGGGAAACCTCATGTAAACAAGGGATTTGTAGATAGGGAATAAAGGATTGGACCCAAGAAGATCATCCATAATCAAATTCATGACATAATGACCCAATTTGTAAGGCTAATAAGCTCTAAGGTATTTTATAAACCTAGAGTCCTAATTAGGCTAAAGGGCCTAATAAAGAGTTAGAAGTGGGTCATTAGGTGGTATAAGGGTAGGTTTAGTCTTAAATGATTTTTTAAAGGATTTCATGCACCTACAACTTCATTTAGAGCCATTAGGGTCCATTATGTCTAAGTTGCTCCAAATGGGTCAAAGTTGTCAAGCAACATTTAAAAGTTGTTATGCAACTTTTCAAATGTTGCTCGACAAGTTGCATTCTTGCAACCAATGGCCCCAACCTTTTTAAAATCAGTTTTAGCCATTGGAGGAGGCCTATTAAGGTTTATTTTGAACATCCAATATGGTTGGTTGTCATTTTATGAAGTTTGGTGGAGATTTTGAATTAAAAACCTTGATTTTGCTTAAATTCTCTGATCTTCTGTACTATACGTTTGGTTGGTGATTGAAGCTGATGAGAATATGAAGGATTTATATATTTTTGTGTCTTATGGTCTGAATGCATTTTATTTGAGTCCAATTGGTGGAGTTGTATGAGAGTTCTGATCAAATTGGTGGAGATTGTCCAGTAAGCCCTTGTCTACAGGGTCCAATTAAAGATGGAGCCCTGACTTGTCATCCCACTATGGAAAATCCATGAATCCTGGTGGATTGAAATTTAGGGGTATGTAATTTAGGAATCCTAAAGGTCAGGATCAGAGTGCATGGTTTGGTGATTTTCCCACCAAGACCTAGGCTAAATAAGTCCATGTGTTTAGTCTAGACACAAGGGGGATTGATGAAATAGTCACACTAGTGAGTGGTTAGGATAAATTGAAGTGTTGATATAGTACATTTAGGGGTATTAGAAAATTTACAAGTTACTAGATCAATTATATGAACCCATTTCCTAAGACCCCCTTTCGAAACCAATCCTAATTAGGCATATTAGGTATGTGTCCTTTGGTGAGGATTTGGAGGTCCAGAGTATAATAAAGATATGATATATTGGGGTTTTTCCTATTTCTATAAAGGGTATCTGAAACCCTAGTTTTTTTAGGAGATTCTTTGGAGGAATTGGAATTTGTCTTTGAAAACTAACTGGTTAGGGCTACAATTAGGACAGTTTTGAGCATTTTGGTCCCAATCCACGAATGAAGTATCAAAACTTGTTTAGAAGGTCAAGATAAGATAGTTTTGAGTGTAGGAACTCTTGGTACCCTCTAGAAGATAGGAATTCATGATTGTGGGAGATATTGAAGTTTGGAGAAACTCTAGGTGATTGTTTTGGTTATTGTATTGAGAGAATAGGAGTGTGAAGACAAGTAAGTTGGGATTGGCATCCTTCTAGGTGCCCACTTTGCATCACCTCTCATGTTTTTAGTTAAGGGTCCATAAATAATACTGAAATTCTTGATAAAATTTTAATAAAAGATAACCAAACCATGAAAAAACCTTACCTTAGTATCACTCCTTCGAGTAGGTCATTTATTGATAGCCTTCACTTTCTCTGGGTCCATTTTAAGACAATTTGCTAAGACAAAAAATCCCAATTACACTAACTTCTTCAAAAAATTGCACTTCTTCAGGTTGATCAACAACTTTTCTTCCCTTAACTTCTCAAAGACCCTATGAATATGCAATATATGATCTTCCAATGTCTTATTGAAGATCAAAATATCATCCAAGTAAACAATAACAAACTTACTCAATAATTCTTTCAATACCTCATTCATGAGCCACATGAATGTTCTTGGTGCATTGGTTATCCAAAAATGCATGACTAACCACTCATACAAGCCCTCCTTTATCTTGAAGGTTTTTTTCCATTCATCTCCTTCTCTAATATGGATTTTTTGATATCCACTCTTTAGATCTATCTTTGTGAAGTACTCAACTCCACTCAAGCAATACATAATTCTATCCATCATTGGAAAGGGAAACCTATACTTTATAGTAATCCTATTGATAGCCTGAGAATATATACACATCCTCCATTCTCCATTTTTCGGTACTAGTATTGTAGGTACAACACATGGGCCTAAACTCTCTCAAATAAACCCCTTATACAACAACTATTGCACTTGTCTATTCAATTCTTCACTCTCTATTGGATTCAATCTATGGGCTTCCTTATTTGGAAAACTGGCTCTAATAATCAAGTCCATTTGATGAATAATCTTTCTTATTAGTGGTAATCCATTAGGTACATTATTAGATACAATATCCTAAAACTCATCCAACAAATCTACAACTTCCATAGGTACATCTTCTACTTCCTCTTTATCAACTTTTCAAATTAAATAAAAACACATCTTCTCATCCTTTGTGCCTTCTAGAAACTTCCTTCCATCAACTAAACATATTATTGCATTACAACACACATTTTTCTATGTTTCCTTCAATGACTTAAGTTTGTGTTAGACTCCATCCTTTTTCAAAGAATATGTGTTTGCATACCCATCATGTATTGCATGATGATCAAATTTCAATGGTCTTCCTAAAAATAGATGACAAGCATCCATAGGCATAATATTGCATAATACCTCATCATGATAGTTTCCAATTTTGAACTTTACCAAACATTGTTCATTTACCAAAGCCTTGTGATCCTTCTACAACCAAGAAATTCAGTAGGGGTTCAGATTCTTTCTTCTCTCTAACTTCAATTTATCAGCAATTTCCTCTGAAACAAGGTTATCAATACTACCACTATCAATAATGGCATTGCGTACTTTACCATTACACTTACACCTTGTGCAAAAACAATTCTTCCTTTTCTCAGATTCCTTCTCATCATTTATCAAAGCTCTTATGGAAACAAGGACCTTTCATCTTTTAGCATCTTTAGAATGTGACGATGTGGAATCTTCATATACATGTATAGCTCATGCATTGTCGTATGATATTCTATTTATTCTCCCTTTATGTTGTGGAAACTCATAATCCCTATGTCCTTCTTCCCGATAATAGAAACATGTCCCAAAAAAATCTCCTCTTCCTAGTCCTTTCCCTCTTTCTCTTCCTTTGTGATCTCTATTATTTTGATCGCAAGTGTTATAGAATTTTTTCCCCTCTAATTCTGACTACTACTAGAGTCACCATTCTTCTTCTGAACTTAATTTCAGCCTCCATAAGATCATCCACTAGGATTTCAACCATGACATCTTCCACTTTGCTTTCTCTCAAACTTCTTGTTCAATTTTTCTTCTACCAACAAAGAAAATTGATATGCATCTTCAATGGTAGACATTCTTACCATTATCAACTCTTATTGAATACTCGGTCTCAACCCATTTACGTAATAAGAAACCTTCTCCTTCTTATCTTTAGAATGACTCATTATGATGGGGCCTTGATAGAACTCTTTTGTATATTCCTTGACGGGATTTCCTACCTGCTTCAACCCTTGTGTTTTCTTCAACAAGTCAAGCTCATAATCAACAAGAATGAACTATCTCTTCAATTTTTCCACCATTCGATCCCATCTTGTTATCATCTCCATTTATTTTGTATTCCTATCCAACTGAACTTCCTTCCACCAAATTTTTGATTGACCTTTCAACTTGGCCTTATGAATCTAACCCTCTCAGGATCTTCTATTTCCTCATACTCAAAGTACTCTTCCATATCATTGATCCAATCAATCAATTATTCTAGCTAAGATATCCAGAAAATATAGAAACTTCAATATTTTCTCTCATTCCAATCTTGGAAATGACTCACAAAAACCTAGCTTTGTCACGATCCCTAACTGTTTCTTTCTCTTCTTCAAACTATCCTTCTTCATATTCATCCTCACTTTCATCTCTTTCCCTAATATTATGTCCTCTATGCATCTCCTCTTTCAATGCTTGCACTTGCCTCTCGAGGGCTCTAAACCCCTCTTCTATCACACTTTCAACTCTTCCATCATTGTTCCTTCGTGGAGGCATTTTTGGTAGTTATCTCTCAGACCTGAAGCCACAATCCTGGCGAAAACTACCTCACATTCGGCGATCTTTCTACACACTTAAGAACTTCTTCTCTAATACCCCTTAATAAAGGATACTCCCCTTATTCAATCAAACACAAACAACACAACAAGGATATAAATAGAAAGTTGCAAGTATAGAACAATGGCAAGAATAGAAACACTTGCTTTCTATGATTTTCAATGAAATGACATTACAATATGAACAAAAAAGTAACATGCTACAACCATATGGGCATTCTCATTACAATATTCTGCAAGACAGAGCCATAATCTACACTAATGGAACTAGACCCTAATATTCCCCTTCAGCTCTATATAAGTAGCACAATTAACCACCTTAGAATATTCTGGAAGGTAAAATTTTCCATTTTGGTGCCCAACAGTTCAATTTCCTTAAGTAATTTTTCTTTCTCTTCCTTTTGTATTGAAATTGGAGTCTTGATGGCACAACTTCCAAAAACCATAACTTGTGATTCATTGAGTTGATTGGCTATTATAACCCCATTTCATAAATCCCACAAAGATCTCTACGCCTTGGGCTAGCAAAGCACTAGAAAATGAAAGCTTCACCCCCTTTTGGAGCCTCTAAAGCCTTCAAAACTGAGTTTAGATTTTTTGTACCACCCCACGAAAACATAGAAGTCAATATCTTCAATATGAAACTTTATCTTTCCATGAAACTTTATTGGCATGCATATATATCCATAATGAACCTCGAGGGAAGTAAATAGAATAATTCGCGCCCAAATGAATAACCTACTAAAAATATTCAACTTTCCAAAAATAGTAACCATGTGCAAAGATAGCCCTTATTGAAAACTAGACTATTTTTTAAAGATGAAGGTTTTGTCTTACATCCTAGATGCTCTTGCATCAATTTCAGAAAGAATCTGATGATGCATTCTTTGCAACTTTGGCTACTCATTCATTTCAACTTCATCCACTCATGCAACTAATGATGTGTGGTTAATTGACTAAGGTGAATCTTTTCACAAGGCCTCTAATAAAGATTGGTTTTTTTTAAATATGAATAATTTGATGGAGGTGAGGTGTATTTGGGAAATGATTCTCATTTAGATATTTGGGTCATGGTAAAGTTAGACTTAGGTTTCTTGATGATAGAATAGAAAATATTAATGGTGTGTTGCATCTCCCTAGACTAAAACAAAATTTCTTATTTGTGATTAAATTAATAGATGTGGATATGCAGGTAGTCTATTTTTATGTAGAATGGAAAAAAGGAGTCAAATGTTATGGTGATTGCTAGAGGTGTCACATTTGGCACATTCTATAAGTTGGGTGTATAAACTATTGGGTGTGATAGTACTTTTGTGAAAGTAAAATATGTTAATACTTTGTCAAAAGAGGTGGGAATTTCAACTTCAATAGATGGTCATAGCTTTTGGGTACCCAAGTGTAATTTCTCTTCTAAATCAAAGTTACATATAAATAATACTATATTATGGTACTAGAGACGTTGCTACATTGGAGAATAGGGTCTAAGGACCTTGAAAAATAAAAACCTTGTTAAAGATTTGAATGATTGTAATCTTTACTTTTATTTCTATGAGAATTTTGATTATTGAAAACAAAAAAGCATTCAATTTTATTGAAGTTCTATAAATCTTGTGGTGTGTTGGAACTTATTCATTCTAATGTCTTTTGTCTTGTAGATGTTCCCTCCATTGAAAAATACATATATCATGGGTATGATTTTTAAAGAGAAAATCTAAAGTTTTTAGTTGATTTAAAGAATTTAAAACTATGGTTGAATTGAAAACGGGGAAGAAAATAAAAACTTTAAGGATCAATAATGGTAGTAAACTTTCCTCTAAGTATTTTGATAGGCTCTATAAATATCGTAGCATTCATAAATAGAATACAACTCTATATTCTTCATAGAACAATGTATTTGAAGAATGAATGAGTGTAGGACGTTGATGGGGAAGGTTGGGAGAATGTTGAGTTGTCTAGGCCTAGAAAAAACTTTTGTCCTAAATATTTTTTCACTTCCATCTGCATGATTACCAGGTCTCCCAACTCAAGTATTGTTGATAAAATGGATATGGATTCCTAAAAATAATTGTGATAAAGATGTTTCCATTTCTTTATACATGATTTATAGGTCTCCTACATCAAGTATTGTTGATAAAATAGATATGGAGGCATGGTTAGGTCATAATCCTTCATTGAAATGTCTTACAGTTTTTTAGTACAAGGCATATGCACATGTGCCAAAGGAGAAGAAAAAAAAATTTAAGACCAAGACTATGAAATGCATCTTCATCTAATATAGTTATGCTATAAGATCATAAAATATCTGGGACCCTATTTCAAAGAAGGTAATACATATTAGAGGTGTTATTTTTAGAGACACTAAGCCTCCTAGTGTAACATTATAGCCAGAAGAAACTAAAAAGGAAGATGTGAATCAACTACCTTCTACACTAGAGAAATATGAAACAAGACCCTTATTTGGAAAATAATTTGAAGAGAACTCATTTGTGTCACCTAATAATGCACCCTACTAAGTAAGACTCATCTTACTAGTGAAAATTGGGAACATCTCTAGGTTGTGGGTACCCTAAAAATGAGATAAACCTATAGAGAAGGTCGTCTTCCTACTTGTGGTACTCACCTAAAACTAAACTTGCCAAGAAAAGGGATAGAAGGATATTATCTTGAAATGAAATACTATCAGCATAATAGGTGATGCATCGAATACTTTGGTTTTTTTGAATCCCTACAAATGCTATGATTCATAATGCACCTCAAATGAAAAACCATATTTTTATACAACTCAATTTATCCATTCCATGTATTAGTATTTGTATGAAGGTTTAAGTTTCAATTCTTGTATAAAGGGAAATAGAGGTTTCCATAATTTCAATTTATTAAAATCTTAAAACATAGCCTACAATCTGCAGAAACATGAATTTTACTTGCACCAAAATGAAGCATGAACAAGACAAAATTAGAGGGTTTTCTCATAAAACCACATAAATTAAATCAAATTCCGACCATTAACACTTAGAACAAGAAGTTTTGAGAAGAATTTGTTGTTTTCCATTCAAAGTAAAGGATCCATAACTGTTACAAATTTTGAAAGTGCGTCTAAAACTAGAAATATTATTGAACATGATCTCTTACAATCATGCCCTTTGTTGTAGCAAAAATGGAAGAAAATATAAGACTAGAGAAGAAAAGAATAATAAAGTGCCTTATAAAAAAAGGTCTTCCACCAACTTCAAGGTGAGGTGAGAGGTGAATTGAACTGTAACTGAACTAGAATTGGTGGTCCCACTTTGATTTTTTCCTTTAATCTTCCAAAATATCTCATGGTTCGTACATAGAAGCAAATCACTTAAACGAGGAGCCATAACTAAAGTATACCAGTTTTTCATGGCCTAAAAGACCTCCTTGAGTCATGCTTGACCTTTGTGGACTCCCTAAATGACGTCTAACTATTAAATAAGTCATAAAAGCTCCACTTCTTGAGGCTATAACTGATACTTGGTTATTGACACCATATATCCGCCTTATTTGAATTAAAGACACAACTAATTATCACCATGAGTGAACTAGGATATGTATTTTGTGTTAAAGTTCACTAAGTCTTTCAACCTTCACTATACACTTGTTTATTTTTACAAAAAGAATCATGCTTATCTTTGATATTCCTATGATATGTTATTGGTTGTGACTACCATTTAATCTCCATTCCAAACATATATGTATCACTTCTTCATCTTTAAATCCATGGCTTAAATTTTTATTCAACTATCATGTAAATTAGTGACCATTGTGCCCATTGTTATGAACCTTATCACATATCAGTTTTCAACAAAACAAAATGAAAAAATCCTTTAATGACATAATAGCATTGTTTCTCATTGTTTAAAATGATTATTTTTGACATATTGAGAATATTATCTACTCCTAAATTGCATTCTTTAAAACATTAATGGTTCATTTTCGGTACTAATCCCGTACGACTATTTAATCACATTGCCTCTTCAAAATGGCACCATCTTTTATTATTTATCATTATATATATATATATATATATA
>MU228022.1:3594397-3605094 GCA_018584345.1 Thuja plicata
TATATATATATATATATATATATATATATATATGCATTTTTTGTTCATATCACCTTGCACTTGTATCTAGTATAGTGTTTTCATTGTAGTGACTATTAATGCCTTTTAATGTTGGATGAACTCAAATTTGCATACTATTCATGTTGTTGATATTCATTTTTTGTCACTGATGTCAACATATGTTTCTATGGAGAGGACAGACTGGTTATTTGACTAACAGAAGTGTATGAACATTGTATGGTTGTTTCAGAATGATTGAAGACATGGATATGGAGACAGATGTGTAATGACCTTATTCCTTAGTTCGCTTGACTTGAGGTTACATATTGGTGATGTTACAGATGATTCAGTGAAGACTATTTTTTGGACTGTGACAATAATGCTTGACAGAGTAGGTCTCTATATTTTGTGTATATCTTACAGATGAATATGTTTCAATGGATGTGAGCTTATGAGATGACTGAGGACACATTGAAGAATTTTCATTACTGATCAATTGTTGTGAAAGTATTGGTGACGTTAGTTGTGGTGTGTATTCTAGAGGAGACTTATTTTGGTGTCCGACTTCAGACATGTAGCATGTATTATGAATTGTGAGCATGGATTGCAGATCTTGGAGTATAACTGATGGATTGTAATTGAGTTTACTTGTTATAGGTACAGTGTGTATCTTAGCAAAGAATTAACAATTATTTGTACATTGGGAAAGCCTATATGGCCGAGCTAATTAATTATTTGTGTATTAGGAAAGCTTAATTGGCCAACCTAATGAATTATTGTAATAAGGTATGTTGGAATAATGGAATGGTGTGTACTGAGAGGGGAGGGTTGAATTAGTACCCTTCAAACTTTTTGTCAATTAACCTTAATCCATTAGTAATCAATTCCTTGCATTACCGACCATATGTGCTATTTTATCTTTGTGTATGTAATATCAATTCGTAAACTTAATTGCATGTTAACATTCATAGAAACATTCATGAAATGTAACGACACATGACATAATATTTGGTAATGTAGAAAACCCATGTTAGAAGGTAAAAACTGCGGTAGAGATGAAACCCACAAAACTCCACTATCTGTAGAATGGAAGAGGTCTGTTAAGGCTTACAAGTTTGATCACTTCTGATGATCTTACCCTATTAGGAGTAACATGTTTATAGTGGTTAAGGTCTACTCTATTAAGAGATTTAGCAACACTGTTTAGTGTGCACTCGGTGAAGAGATTTACAAAAGGATTGTTAAATCCACCTTCTTAAAGGATTTCCTAACTACTTTTCTTGACTCCTAACAGGGCTTGTCTCCTAACAGGGACTATATATTGTAATGTTGTAATAAGCTCAAGTAACAGGGATATTATACGCTCGGTACATTATTTGTGGGTGTTGATTCCCACCATGGTTTTACCTTTAATAGGGTTTCCTTAACAACAAGTATTGTGTCACTATGTTGGCATTTACTATGTTATCATTTGCATTGTAGTTTTGGTTTATAAAGTTTAATATTCTATATCACAACTGATTCACCCTCCCTCTTAGTTGTTCTTGTGGACTGTTATTCCTAACAATTGGTATCAGAGCTACTGGTCCTTAGAGAGAAATCTTAACAGCTTGAGCTGATCTTGAAGATGACTTACTACAGGAAGGATAGCATGAAATTTGATCCTGAAAACTTTAATGATGGTTGGAAGAACAAGATGAGAACATACTTGCTATGTTTGGGAATTGACTACTGGATGATCACAAAGAAGAATGCAAAGATAGCAACTGAGTATAAATTGGAGAAAGCTACTAAAGACGATAAGAATCTATTTTCATGTAATATGGTCGCAAGGGAATCATTGATCAGTGCACTTTTTGAAGGTAAATTCACAGAAGTAAAATACTTGGACTCTGCACATTAGATTTGGACAAGATTGGAGGAACTGTATGAAGGAGATAAGTTTAAAAAATAGGCAAAGTTACAAAATTGGAGGGCGAAATGGGATCACTAAAAATGAAAGAAGATGAGAACATTAGGGCATATGGACAGAGAATTACTCAAGTGGTTACTAGAATTAGAAACTCTAGAGGCACTTAAAGTGAGGAAGAAGTGAATGCAAATATTCTCATATCTCTCACACCTGCATATAGAACTAAAGTATAAGCTATAGAGAAAATTATACCTTTGAAAATGAACTTCACTAGGAGATGTTGATTGGAAAGATAACTACTTTTGAGGCCGCATAATTGGGAGATTCTTTACCTAAATTTGAGTCAACATTTGAGGCAAATGTGCATAAGAACAAAAAGACCTTATCTGGAATTGCGAGAACTGCAATAGTAACTTGAGAGAAGAGCTTGGAGACTATGCTAAGGAATGGGAAAAGATATAGGAGGAAGAAAGAAATCTAGATGAAGTAGTAGCACTGATTGCTAGAAGAGAAAAGAGAGGTAAGGGTAAATTTGAAAGCAAATTACCTTTGAAATGTTTTTCATGTAACAAGATTAGCCATTTTGCATCTCGATGTCCTACAAGGGTTCCTAAGCATAAACCTAAGTTTTACAAATAAAAGTATCCTAAAGAAAAGGTATGTTATTATGCTAGTGAGGATGTTTCTGATGAGGATGGTGACTATGAAGAAATTGGATTTATTGTGATAAAGGATGATGAACCTATACATGAAGAAAAATCCTTAGTATCTCATGTTGAAAAGAAATCTGAATGGGTTATAGACAGTGGTTGTTCACATCATATGACTGGAGATAAAAATAAATTTGTGAGTCTGAAAATATATGATGATGGTGTTGTTAGATTTGGTGACAATACTCCTAAACTAATCATTGGTGTTGGATCTATTTCTCTGGATGGAAAGACTAATACTAAAAATGTATTACTTGTTGATGGACTTAAACATAATCTACCGAGTGTTGGGCAGTTAGTGGACAAAGGTTATCAATTGAAATTCACTTATGAGAAATGCTCTATCAGAAGTAAATCAGGAGATTTGATCACATCTGGTACTAAATCTAGAGGTGATGTATTTGAATTGAACACATCTGAAGCTTCTTGTTTTATTGTGAAGGTTGATGATAGTTGGATATGGCATAGAAGATTTTTTCATGTTGACTTTGATAACATTGTGAAGGCAAGTATGACTAATGCTATGAGAGATCTACTTAAGATTGTAAAGCCATCTAACACTATGTTTAGAGAGTGTGTTATGGGGAAGAAGACTAGAAGTAGTTTTAGAAGTAAATCTTATTCAGAAAAAGGGAAGTTGGATCTAGTGCATACATATCTGTGTGGTCCTACAAGAATAAGATCTTATTATGGTGAAAGACAGACATCAACTCCAAGATCACCACAATAGAATGGGATAGTAGAGCGAAGAAATAGAACTATATTAGATTTTGCAAGAACTATGTTGTTGGAAGGAAATGTGTCACATGTTCATTGGAGAGAAGCAGTTGGAACTGTTGTGTACACCTTGAACAATATTCAAATCAAAGAAGGTACAAGTAAGACTCCTTATGAATTATGGTTTGATCATACACCTACTATAAAATATTTCATAATAGTTGGAAGTAAATAATATATCAAAAGAGATGATGAGATAGGGAAGTTTGATGCTAGAAGTGATGAAGGATTTTTTCTCGGTTATTCCACTAAGAGAAAAGCATATAAATGTTTCAATCTGAGATTGAGGAAGTTAATTGAAAGCGCCAATGTGAGGATAGATGAAAAGTTTTAGATTCAGGAAAGAATATCTGACTGTGGTCAGATTACAAAGATAAAAGAGGTCACTGCTGAACCTGAAGAACCTTTGATGGTTGATAATGAGACTAAAGATGAATTTATTGAGGTTACTGAGGCTCCTAAGAATCCCATGTATTTTAAGAAGAACCATCCTAAAGATCATATTATTGGTGATGCAAGTAAAGGTATGATGACTAGATCTATAACTAGAGATGAAATTTGTTTGATTTCTCAAGTTGAACCAAAAACTACTGATGAAGTATGTAGAGATGAATCATGGACTAAAGCTATGAAATAAGAACTTGAACAAATAAAGAAAAACAATACTTGGGAATTGGTTCCAAGACCTAAGAACAAAAATGTGATAGGAACTAAAGGGGTTTTCAGAAATAAGATGGATGAAGAAGGAATAGTGTTAATAAACAAGGCTAGACTGGTGTGTAAAGGCTACTTGAAATAAGAAGGCATAGACTATGAAGAAACATTTTCTCATATTGCTAGATTGGAAGCTCTAAGATTATTTCTTGTCTATGTTGCACATAAATACTTTAAAGTATATCAGATGGATGTGAAATCAGCATTTTTGAATGGTGATCTAGAAGAAGAAGTATACATTGAGCAGCCTGATGGATTTCCTTTGACAAAAGATGAAGACATGGTTTGTAAGTTGAAGAAAGCATTGTATGGACTTAAACAAGCACCAAGAGCATGGTATGCAAGACTGGACAAGTATCTACTTTGTCTTGGTTTCAGAAAAGGTAATGTAGACAATAATTTATATTTAAGAACTGATGAATATGGAATCTTAAACATAGAACTTTTTGTTGATGATATCATTTTTGGAGGAAATGATAAGATGAGTAAGAATTTCTCTAAAGAAATGGAAAATGAATTTGAGATGTCAATGATTGGTGAAATGAAATTCTTTCTTGGTTTGCAAATCAATCAGAATAAGAATGACATTTTTATATCTTAGACCAAGTATCTTAAGGAAATGTTGAAGAAGTTTAGAATGGAAGATTGTAAACATGTTGGAACACCTATGGTGTGGTGACTGGATACAAACTGACTAGTAATGATAAGACTCAAAGTATTTTTTCAGACAAAGTATAGATCTATGATTGGTGGTCTACAATATCTAACTCACACTAGACCAGATATTACCAATGCAGTTGGAATTGTGGCAAGATATCAGGTAGATCCTAAGGAGAAACACCTTGTTATGAAAATAATTTTTAGATACTTGAAAGGAACAACAAAATACGGATTATGGTATGAAAAATCAAATGACTTTATTTTGCAAGCTTATACTGATGCTGATTAGGCAGGTAATGTGGATGATAGAAAAAGTACAAGCGGTGGTGCATTTTTCCTTGGGAAAAGGTTGGTTTCTTGGTAAGTAAGAAACAAGACTGTATTGCTCAATCTATTGTTGAATCATGCTACAATAAATTGCACATAAGTTGTTTGGATGAAACAAATGTTGAAGGACATTAGAATATTTTTTGAAGAGCCAGTGGTTATCCATTGTGATAACACTAGAACAGTGAATATGTCAAAGAATATTGTAATGTGTTTAAAGATGAAACACATTTCTATTAAGTATCATTTCTTGAGGGAGAAGTTAGCAGAGAAAGAGATTAAAGTGGATTATATTAGCACAAAGGAATAGATAGCAGATATATTTACAAAGCCTTTGCCAAAAGATGCTTTTGAGTATCTTAGAAGCATTCTTGGGGTCAAAGCCCCTCCTTGTGATAATTAATTGATGCAAGGTATGCATCAATCTAGTGGCTTTCAGAGCTATATCATTTTTTGGACTTGATGTATGGATCTACTCCTTAGGGGAGTGATTGCAAGAACACTATAGAGCACATTTGGGTGATCTTGCACCTGGCTATTGGACATGAATATTTGAAAAATCTACACCTTACAGAAGATTACTGTTGATTTATGGCACCTTTTTCCATTGCTGCCAAAGGGGGAAAGATTCTATGTGAAAATCCCTACTATTTTGGGGAGATTTTTGTTGAGGATATTGAGAATATTGTATTGAGAGAGAGTACTTTTGGGTTGATGGATTTTCTCATATGTTGCCATCAATTCCAAAGGGGGATATTGTTGGATGATATCAGATTTGGATACTATTCATATTGTTGATATTCATGTTTTGTCACTGATTTCAACATATGTCTCTTGGGAGAGGACAAACTGGTTATTTGACTGATAGAAGTGTACGAACACTGTACGGATGTTTCAGAATGATCGAAGACAGGGATATTGAGACAGATGTGTGATGACCTTATTCCTACGGTCGATTGACTTGAGGTTACATATTGGTGATGTTACAGATGATTTAGTGAAGACTCATTTTTGGACTGTGACAATAATGTTTGACAGAGTAGGTCTCTGTATTTTGTGTATATCTTACAGATGAAGATTTTTCAGCAGATGTGAGCTTATGGGATGACTAAGGACACATTGAAGAATGTTTATTACCAATCGATTATTGTGAAAGTACTGGTGAGGTCAGTTATGGTGTGTATTATGGAGGAGACCTATTTTGGTGGTTGAATTCAGACATGTAGCGTGTATTATGAATTGTGAGCGTGGATTGTGGATCTTAGAGTATAATTGATGGATTGTAATTGATGTTTACTTGTTATAGGTACTGTGTGTATCTTAGCAAGGGGTTAAACAATTATTTATATATTGGGAAAGCCTAGTTGGATGACCTAATTAATTATTTGTGTATTAGGAAAGCTTAATTGGCCGACCTAATGAATTATTGTAATAGGGTATATATGGAGATCTTTTCTTTTGAAAATATGTGATAGAGATTGAAAATGAAGAGAATTGTATGTTGCGAGGCTTGTTTTGTTGTTGGATGTAGAGCAGAGTTTGTGATAAGAATATTTCATTGGAACTGACCAAGCAAAGGTAGTTGCTATCAGACAGTTCTCTGTATTGTATGTTTCCTATATACACTCGTTTGGATCATGAATCCTTGAAGGTGGCATTAACCTTCTGTGGTAAGTGTGCCTGGGCAGTGAGACTACTACTTTTCTTGACTCCTAACAGAGTCTGTCTCCTAGGGACTATGTACTGTAATGTTGTAATAAGCTCCTAACAAGGCTAAATCTTTTAACAGTGATACTATACTCTCAATACATTATTTGTGGGTGCTAATTCCCACCCGGGTTTTACCTTTAACAGGGTTTCCTCGACAACAATTATTGTGTTATTGTGTTGGCATTTACTGTGTTATCATTTGCATTGCAGTTTTGGTTTATAAAGTTTAAAGTGTAACATTCTATATCACGACTGATTCACCCCCCTCTCAGTTGTGCTTGTGGGCTGTTATTCCTAACATTTAAGCATCAATGTTTCCTTGGTATTTTATATTTACTCACCATGTGATATTTATCTTTAATATCACTGATACAACTATGAATCAAAGATTAGTTTTTTTTTGGTGGCATTGTTATGATGAATTACCTTTTGGTTGCATGATGCTGGTACCTTTTCAAACATGGCATCATAACCCTATTTACGAGTGGTCCTTAAATGGATAATTTACACATAAATTTATTTCTTAACATGCATGGTGTTTCTTTTATGATAGTGAGTATGTTTGAAGTCACTATGATCTAGTTTATTGCATGGTAATGATTTTATGGTTTATGACAATAATCAGTGTCTTTTGATTTGGTCACTACAAGTCTTTTCAATCCAATGAGGATGAATGTTTCATATTATCTCTTCATGTTATCCTTTCAATGTTCTTTCCTTTCTATTACATTCCTTTTCCACCAAAGAATCTTTCTCTATCATCATCTAGAGTCCCTAATATATTTTATGGGGAGGGGTCTCTTCAAGGATGTGGTGTAAAAATTTCTATTTGGCTTTGAGAATGTATGTCGTTCTTTTCCCATTACGATACTATCCATAGCCCTATGATTGTAATACTGCTTCTTTATGCTTTATTATATTTTTTTTTTATGACTATGACTGGTCTCTCTCGCTAATAACATGTTCTAATGACAACTTCCATTATTTAGTCCTCACTACTCAACATATTGGTATTTGTAATCTTCAATGTCTAGTAAAAATTCCTTAACTCTATTTTTAAATGTATTCATTATCTATTTGATGTCTTGTCATTGTCCTTAGCAACATACATCATATTTTTTATAATAAAAGTGGAATGACCACTATCTTATGCCAGTTATCATAGTCTTTACATTCCTAAATATTTCCCCTAAGCTCTTTGTTCAAAGATCTCTTGGCACAATGAGATACTCATATATATTCTTTATTTTTTATCTTCATTAAATTTACTTTTAATACAACTAATATTCCTCATACAAAGTTTATGGATCCCTTAAATTGATAATTTGGAGGAAAAGTGTGAACCTCTTGTGAAAGAACAAACAAACTTTGAAAATAAAAAATGCATGAATAACTGAAGAACCATTAGTACATTAGGGTATGTCATATCTATGTGGAAATACTAATTCCTTTTTATTGATCTTTTTTTCACTTTATTAGACCTTGAGTATCCTCAAAATCTCTTTTTCTCTTCAAACTTGTATCTCCCTCTTTGAATATCCCACTCTCTTTCAAATGGTAACTATTCAGTTTACAAAAAGACCAAAACATGCCTTCCATGATGATCTCATGTTTCTCTTTTTGATGCAACTAGAGTTTCTCATGAGAAACTTGAAATGATTATTTCTTCCTTCCTCAATTTGAATCTTTCTTCACTAGATTTATGTTGTCTTCATATTGTTAAACTAGGATTTTCCCCTTCAAAGTTTCCCTTCTCACAAAAAATGCTTCAACTATATTTTCAATGGCCTCCATTCTTGCAAAAAAATGATTCTCATGCATCCTTACAAGTTTTCTAGGGCACATTCACTTCAATGTGAGCTTAACCTAAGTTAGCTTCCCTTGGGTTGAGTTAAACAACACTTTTGACCCTGCCTTTTTCCAACAATATTGAAATCATGGATTTGATTTTAATTTGGTCAATCATGGAAACCTCTTTTCGAAATATTTTAAAACTTCAATTGAATCAAACATCATTTCACCTTTGAAATTCACAAAGATGACTCTCATAAAAGCACCCTTGTAAAAGGACGTTGGACTCGTTACCAAACTATTTTTCCCTTTAAGTAAAAAATGATGACATGTAACTGATTGAATGATTGATATTGCTAAGTTGAAGATGATGCAAGACATTAAATCAGTTAATGGTTTGTATTGTCATTGATGTCAACTTGATATCATCTGTACGGTCATGTACATAATGCCAAAGACTTCAGAGAATCAATGGAACAGAGATTATGCTTTCAGCAATGCATAAAATTCAAGTATTCACTAAGTGACAGACAACATCAATGGAGTGCACACCATCAGTAAAGGCAGAGAAAAAGTCACAGTGATGCCTGATGAGCAGAAGACAGTGTTGCCCGATGAAGCAAAATCCTATGATGCCCGACGGACGGAGATCCTGAAGCTAACTGGAGTTACACCGACGGGACTAGCATTTGTCACCGACGACGAACTGCAGAATTGATCGATAGAACAAAGAGTTTAGAAAATGACAAAATATCTAGCTGGCAGAGCTTAAGGATAGACTTAACTGGTTGTTTTATTTATTTTATTCGACCACAGTTAAGTAATTGATTTAAAGAAGATTTATAGAGTTGGCAAGAAGATAACTACGAGATAAATCAGGAGTTAAAGCCGTAAATCAATTCGGCTGGATTGTTTTTCACGCCAAGAATCAAGAATCATGAATTAGGGAATATCATGTCTATATAAGAGACAAGCATAATTCATTTCCAAAAGAAATCAGATACATGGAAGGGGAGTGAATAGAAAGAGGATGCTGAAGAGAAACTAGTGAAGGATAAACTTCATACAGTCCTGATCAATCAAGCTGAAGGAGAGCTAAAGAATTCTGCAGACGTCGACGAACAGTGAAGCATAGCATCACAGAGAAGAAAGTGTGGAATACAAAGGAATTAAATAGATACATTGATCAGAGAGGTATTGTACTTAAATAGATCTGAAAATCTACAATTCAAAGCTGCATTAGAAATAGGTCATAATGTTTCAGTTTAACCATTGAAGCATCAAGTCTCTTAACAGAGTAGGACTTAACAGTCTTCTATAATTGAGGTATATCCTAATAGATTACCAAAAAGGTTGATTCATGAAAGTAACATTGAATTTGCATAAAGCCTATTGACAGCCTAAGAAGAAGGTTGATTCAAGGATGGTAGCAAGATTTGCCTAAAGCCTATTGACAGTCTAAGAAGTAGGTTGATTCAAGGATTGTAGCAAAATAGATGCCAGATACTAAGTGACAACCTATATGTATAAAATCCTCTAACAAGATCGCACTTAGCAATGTGTTTGTAACCTTTAACAGGGTTGGCTCCTAACAGGGCTCACTTTAGAAGAGTGAAAATTTGGGGTACCGGTCCCAGTGGTTTTTTCCCTTAACAGGGTTTCCACATTAAAATCCATGTGTTATGTGTGTATGGTTTATTACTTTATTGTTTTACATTTCACATATGCATTTCTGGATTGATTGGTATACTATGTATATTTACTGAGTATTGGTAAATAGTTTTACTGCTTATCGGTTATCAAGGAGAATAAAGAAAAACAAGGTAAACTGATAGACAGTTAATTGTTTCAAGAATTTCAAAGCATGCATCTTGTAGAAACTTAATAATCTAAGGTTTATTGATTGGTGGATTAAAGTTTAAAGGATAAATTTTTGAGGCCACTGATTCACCCCCGCTCCCCCCTTTCTCAGTTATTACTAACAATTGGTATCAAAGCTTGTGTGCTTAGAAGGAAGGTTTCAAGACCTAAGTAAAGATCACAAGATGAACAGACAAGATGTGCCCAAGTTGAACAAAGACAACTTTGCTTCATGG
>MU228022.1:3607363-3617874 GCA_018584345.1 Thuja plicata
GTATTCTACCAAAAGCAAAGCTTTTAAATGTCTAATCAAGGCTTCTAACAAAATAGTTGAAAGTGCAAATGTGAAGATTGATGAATTTGCAGAAAAGAATGAGCTGAAAAGCACAAAAGAACTAGAACACTACAACAAATTTGTATACTGTGAAGAACCCATAACTCTACCCGAGCAACAATACTTAAATCCAGAACAACAGAATGTTGCAACCGACGGTCAGAATGTTGTTACCGACGGTCAGGATGATGATCAAAATGATGTGCAAGGTAATGAAGATCAAGCTAATACACAAAGAGTTGTACCTGTACTTGCAATATATGTAAGAAGGAACCATCCAGAGGACTAGATCATAGGAGATAAGAAAGTTGGTACAAGAATAAGAAGTGAGCCTTTAAACTCAAATTGTTTAATTTGTGAGTTTGAGCCAAAATCTGTCAATGTTGTACTAGATAATGAAAAATGGATAAGTGCTATGAAGGATGAGATTGAGCAGATTGAGAAGGACAAGATATGGTCACTTATGCCAAGACCAGATGACAAAAATGTTATCGGTACAAAATGGATATTCAGGAACAAATTGAACGAGAATGGAGAAGTCACAAGGAACAAAGCAAGACTAGTATGCAAGGGGTATGCACAAGAGAAAGGTATAGACTATGGAGAAACTTTTGCACCCGTTGCTAAGCTAGAAGGAGTAAGAATACTACTTGCTTATGTTGCTTATAAAGGATTCAAAGTATATCAAATGGATGTCAAGTCAGCATTCCTAAATGGAATACTTTAAGAAGAGGTATACATTGAACAACCATAAGGGTTTGTGGATTCAGACAAGAGGAACATGGTATGTAGACTTCACAAAGCCTTGTATGGATTGAAACAAGCTCCCAGAGCCTGGTATGAATGACTTCATTCCTATCTAATAAGTATTGGATTCATGAGGACTAGTGAAAACAGTAATCTTTATTTGAAGGAAGGTACTAATGCTAACACTTTGATTGCTGAAATATTTGTTGATGACATCATATTTGGATGCAATGACATGCTATGCAAGTCATTTGCTGATGAAATGAGAAAAGAGTTTGAGACGTCTATGTTTCAAGAGATCAAGTTCTTTTTTGGTCTACAGATAACTCAACAAAGTGAAGGTATTTTCATTACACAATCCAAATACATCAAAGAGGTCCTGAAAATATTCAATATGGAAGATTCCAAACCTGTTGGAACACCGATGGCTACTGGATGCAAATTAACAAAGGAAGACAAGATAACAAAGGTAAATCAAACTTTGTACAGATCAATGATAGGAAAACTCATGTATGTTGTACACACTAGACCATATATTGCACATGCAGTAGCAATTGTTGCTAGATTTTCTGCTAACCCCAGGGAATCACATATGACTGATGTGAAGAGAATCTTAAGATATCTAAAGAATACTGAGGAATTTGGCTTATGGTATAGAAGAGAAGGCAAATTTGAACTAAAAGTGTTTATCGACGCTGATTGGGCTAAAAATCTTGATGACCAGAAGAGCACAATTGGAGGAGCATTCTTTATGGGTGACAGACTTGTCACATGGATTAGCAAGAAGCAAGGATGCATCTCTCAATCTACTGCAGAAGTAGAATATGTTGTTGCTATTGCAAACTGCTCAAATATTGCATGGATCAAACAGTTGTTGGAAGGTATGCATATGAAGATCTCAGAACTAGTGATTATCCATTGTGATAACACCAGTGCAATAAATATTCCCAAGAATCCAATCATGCATGCAAAGACTAAACACATTGCCATCAAGTATCATTATTTAAGAGAACAAGTTCAAGAAAAAGAGGTGATACTTGAATATGTGCAATCAAAAGAAAAATTAGCTGATATCTTCACCAAGCCACTGCCCAAGGATACATTTGAGTACTTGAGAAAGAGACTTGGGGTCAAACCCATGTCTACCAGTTAGTAAAGGACTGAAGACTGCATCAGCCATATATTATCAGAATATCATTCATGTTGATGCAAACAAAAGATGAACTTCAAAGCTACATCTATATACAGAAAAGGTATATATTAGAAACAAGCACCAAAGCATATTGTTGTATTGCTAATGGATAAGGGAAATTCAAGGAATATATTATGGATAGAAGAAAATTGTTTGACATGAATGTCAGATAATTTTAAAATATTTGTTAGGCATTATTGTCAAAGGGAGAGAATGTATCCATATTATCATCAGAAACTCATTATCAGATTACTCCAAACAATGAGAGATCATATCCATAGGGAGAGAATTTGTATAAAAGTTGCAAATAAAAGACAGAGACATCAAAGAAGAAGAACAGTCAAAAGAGAGAAATTGACACAAGAAGAAAACAAAACACATCAAAAAAAGAAACACAAAAAGCTGCAAGAATCAAATCTAAGCTAACACAGAGCTTACCGGCGGTCAGACATTTCTATCAGTTATCAAAACAAATTGTTTGGTAATTTGATGAATCTCAACAATTGTATTTCATATTGTATTAGAAATAATATAGTGTGATAATATAGTATGTTGCCATCAATGCCAAAGGAAGAGATTGATGACATGTAACTGATTGAATGATTGATAATGTTAAGTTGAAGATGATGCAAGACATTAAATCAGTTAATGGTTTGTATTGTCATTGATGTCAACTTGATATCATCTGTACGGTCATGTACATAATGCCAAAGACTTCAGAGAATCAATGGAACGGAGATTATGCTTTCAGCAATGCATAAAAGTCAAATATTCACTAAGTGACAGACAACACCGACGGAGTGCACACCATCGGTAAAGGCAGAGAAAAAGTCACAGTGATGTCCGACGAGCAGAAGACAGTGTTGCCCAACGAAGCAAAATCCTATGATGCCCGATGGACGAAAATCCTGAAGCTAACTAGAGTTACACCGACGGAACTGGCAGTTGTCATCAACTACGAATTGCAGAATTGACCGACATAATAGAGAGTTCAGAAAATGACAAAATATCTAGTTGGCAGAGCTTAAGGATAGACTTAACTAGTTGTTTTATTTGTTTTATTCGACCACAGTTAAGTAAATGATTTAAAGAAGATTTATACAGTTGGCAAGAAGATAACTACGAGATAAATTAGGAGTTAAAGTTGTAAATCAATTTGGCTAGATTGTTTTTCATGCCAAGAATCAAGAATCATGAATTAAGGAATATCATGTCTATATAAGAGACAAGCATAATTCATTTCCAAAAGCAATCAGATACATGGAAGGGGAGTGAATAGAAAGAGGATGCTGAAGAGAAACTGGTGAAGGATAAACTTCATACAGTCCTGATCAATCAAGTTGAAGGAGAGCTAAAGAATTCTGCAGACACCAACGAACAGTGAAGCACAGCATCACAGAGCAGAAAGTGTGGATCACAAAGGAATTAAATTGATACATTGATCAGAGAGGTATCATACTTAAATAGATTTGAAAATCTGCAATTCAAAGTTGCATTAGAAACAGGTCATAATGTTTCAGTTTAACCACTGAAGCATCAATTCTCTTAACAGAGTAGGACTTAACAGTCTTCTATAATTGAGGTATATCCTAACAGATTACCAAAAAGGTTGATTCATGAAAGTAGCATTGAATTTTCATAAAGCCTATTGACAGCCTAAGAAGAAGGTTGATTCAAGGATGGTAGCAAGATTTGTCTAAAGCGTATTGACAGTCTAAGAAGGAGGTTGATTCAAGGATGGTAGAAAAATAGATGTCAGATACTAAGTGACAACCTATATGTATAAAATCCTCTAACAAGGTCGCAGTTAACAGTGTGTTTGTAACCTTTAACAAGGTTGGCTCCTAACAGGGCTCACTTCAGAAGAGTGAAAATTTGGGGTACCGGTCACAGTGCTTTTTTCCCTTAATAGGGTTTCCATGTTAAAATCTATGTGTTATGTGTGTATGGTTTATTACTTTATTGTTTTACATTTCACATATGCATTTCTAGATTGATTGGTATACTCTGCATATTTATTGAGTATTGGTAAATAGTTTTACTGCTTATCGGTTATCAAGGAGAATAAAGACAGACAAGGTAAACCGACAGACAGTTAATTGTTTCAAGAATTTCAAGGCATGCATCTTGTAGGGACTTAATAATCTGAGGTGTATTGATTGGTGGATTAAAGTTTAAAGGATAAATTTTTGAGGCCACTGATTCACCCCCCCCCCCTCTTAATTATTACTAACAAAAAATGGGTGACTTTTTTGGTGACCTCTCAGGGGTTTTTTCCTACTAAACAATTACTTGTGGCTTTGGGCAATCCATTGGGAAAAGGAGTGAAAATATGGCTTGGAAAACTTTGATATCAAGCCTTAACACACTACTAGAAACATTTAACAACAAAAAAACACTAACATACAAAGTTAAAACTTGTGCGATGAGAACTAAGGAAGGGGAAACAAACTAAAAACAAAATGAAAACATGTTCTACAACACTTAGAGATATAACGAAAGACAAAAAAAATGTGCATCAACACTTGGAGAAAAGGGAAAACTAACTAAATATGTACAAGGTAGATCGTCACCTCAATAGAAGAGCTTAAGATTGATCTCATGGATTGGGATTGGTAACTCTTCTCCATAAAGGTTGGATAGTTTAAATTAATTATGATCCTTACATCCTATGATCACAAATGGACCACTCCACATGGCATCAAACTTTGTATGTTTTCTGGACCTACTCTTCACCTTGTCCCACTTAAGAACTAAGTCACCTTCATTGAAAACTCTTGGAACAACCTTCCTTTCAAATGTCTTCTTCATTTGTGCATGATGGTTTTCCAAATTTTGAAATGCTTGTTTCCTTGTCTCTACTTATTCCATCAACTCTACAAGTTTGATTTAAATACGCTCTTCTTGCATCATGTCTAGCTCTTTTACCAAATTCAAAGTTGATAATTTCACTAAAATGGGTAGCCTTGCCTCTTTTCTATATAAACAAGAATATATAGAGAATTAATCATGGATATTTTTGGTGTAATCCTGTCAGCCCATAAGGCTAGTTTGAACTTACTCTTTCATGTTCTTTGGCTATCTTTAATAGTTATTTTGATGATCCTAATCAGATTTTTTCTTGTAGATTCAGGTTGTCCATTACCTTGTCGATACTGATTGGATGAAGCGTTGAAAAATATATTTTTCTTAACAACCCTTTTAGTTACTCTTGTATATTACAAAAGCTAATGCATTATAATTCATAATAAATGACTTTAGTAATCCAACCAGCTCTCTTGTTATTTAAATTTATATTCAACAAAAACTCTTCGACACTTGCATGAGCAACCATGAGATATATCTTGTTATTTAACACCAAACATCTAAATGTTTTAAGACTTCTTATGTTATCTAATGCATATTTTTCAACAAATGTGTATCTGTTTTCATACCCTTCCAAACCTTGGGTGAAGAATTCTATTAGTTTCTCTTGTTCATCATCATTTTGATACACCAACAATGTTGAGAGTGTGTATGCATTCCCAAATGCATAAAATATTAAATTTTTAACAAAATTTGGGTTAATAAGAGTAGGTTTTGTTGTAAGTGTTTCTTTTACCTCTTCAAACAATCTCTTACCTTCATTTGACCAGCTGAAAATTACATTCTTCCTTAGCATTTGGTTCATTGGTATCAAGAAAGCTGCAATGTGTGTGTGTGTGTGTGTGTGTGTGTGTGAAGGTAAGATGTTGGCCCAAAAATTAATCCAAAAAGATAGGTTGACATCAGGGAGATTTCCACATGTTATCATGTAGTTCACTCTACACACTTCTTCAACTAAGTCGCATAAACTAATCTTCCCTATTTTTGGAAAATAGAGTATTTTTCAAAAGTAGTGTTCCCAAGCCATATCTTTACCGCCAAATGAAACTAACATTTGTAGTCTTGAGTTTGCCTACTTACTGGACATAATGTCCTATTATCAAATCATTGGTATAAAATTATATCTTGCAATGGAGTATGAGACAAAATTAAGATTGTTGTCTTTCATAATGCCAGAGGAAATAAATGACATAAATGACAACATTCCAACAAAATCGACAAAATTATATTCAAAAGTATATTTTTAGTTTACACTAACCTTAAAAGATGGGGAAGTCATAGTGAAGGGGTTGCATGTAGATTCAAAAGTGATGTAATAGTGAAGGTCTCTAGGTCATCTACTAAAGGGGAAGATTGCACAAAATCTCATGATCTTATCTCTGCAAGAGAAGAATTTAAACGGCTAGGAGATAGAGCCTTGGAAACTTCACAATAAGAGATGAAAATAATTACACTTTCAGATAAGTGGGTAACAATAACAAAACACATAATCTGGTATTTTATGTGTTAAGAGCTATTATTAAACCTATACTCTTACCATTTAAAGTTCCTAAGTCATCTCATAAATGGTAGGTTGATAAATGTTCCCAACTAACTAGCTCATTTCTTAACAAAGATAGTTGTGAAGGTATAAAAAAATTAAGACACTCACTCTCTCATCATTGTCTTATAACTTTACTAGAAAAGAGTAGTTTGGGTATTTATTTTCCTCAAATCAATTATGAAGAGGTTTTAAGTGTCAAAAGCGTCAAATAGTTTGTAGTGCCTCCAGTGTTTGCATTCTATCTCGTGACTATTTTGACCCGAGAGACACTTTGATTATTATTAATGGATTATTTTCATGATGAAATGCTCTAATGATTTTGCATTGTTTTGATTACTAGTATCATAGTTTTTAGATTCTAGATGATGTTGCTATTTAGTTTTATTATATATGCATGATGATGTTAGTGATGTAACATGATGCTTTATGATGATGCGTGGTTTATTTTGTATTCAGAATTTGACTAAGGATTATATTTTTATCAGATGGATGTTATTGAACTCTTTATTATGGTGCTTTTATACTATGGATGTTTATCTTTTACTTTCAGTAGATATATGCTCAGATAGTTGTAAATGATCATTTAAATATTTTAATTTTTAATGATTTATCATGTGATTATATATTGTTATGTTGTACTGCACCACCACTATGCATTTTTCCTATTGGTGCCAGTACAAAGTGAGATGGAGTCATAGTCATTTCTTGCGAGATCTACATGATGTCTCATTCTCCTTCAATGTGATTAGGTATTTGTTTGTGCTTCAATTATTTATATATTGAGCATCTACACTTGATGTTTTCTTGTTTATTGAATAGGTCCCAGGTATATTCATCCTGATTTATAGGATTTGAATGTATACCTATATCCCCGACAGTGGCACCAGGAGATAGTGACCTTGACCTTTCATGCTAAGCCAATGTCGTCCCTGTATGGGTGACGTATCTCTAATATTTTTTTTATTATTAACCCTCATGTTATTGTTGTAAATCTGGATTTATAATGCATTATGTGATTTGACCAATGAGTGTGTATGTGCCTTTAGGGTTCCGCAGTTGTCGCAGAAACTATTAAATTTAAATGCTAATTTTATTGGTTTTGGAAACTTTTAATGATTTGTTTTATTTTATTTATTTTCCCACTAATTTGTCATAGTAGAATTCCAAATGCCTGGAATTATTTTAATTAATTTTGGGGAATGGCCAATTAGTTTATTAAGTGGCTTAATATTCTAATTAGGAAGTCACTTTCTTAAAAGTGCTTATTATGGCAAAAAGTGAGTTCTTGGACTTCACTTCTCATTTTATGCTTTTGAGAATTTGATTTTGCTCCAAAACCCTCTTGGAGATTTTAGTGTTTTTCTCATTGTGGGAGATTGGCTTGTCTGATCTTTGCAAGGATAGGCTTGTTGGATTCGCAGGGTGGATCTTCATCTTCTCTAAGATTTTGAGCCCATTTGAAGTCTTCTCTATTTTCTTCTCTTCATTCCAGTTTTTGAGTGGAGTGAGGTAGGGCTTTCTCATTTTTATTGTTTATTCTATTTTTTTGAGCTATTTTAATTGATAAATGTTTTGGGGTTGAAAACTATTGTTCTCAATAGTTTTATGTATTTTCATGACCCGTATGGACCGGTATGAGCAATTGTGTATTTTCATGTTTTAGAAATTGAAGTTTTTACCTAGTTATGTTGTCAGATTTTGTATGTAATCCCATAACCTGAATTTTATTTTACTTTTGGGATTTTGGGAATGTTTTAGAAGCAGGTTTTTTATTTTGTCAAATTCCAGAATGTTTGAATTTTGGGTGTTTTTGGTCTCGCCTCATTTTGTGTGCCACCAAGTATTTTCTGTCGCCTTTTTTGCTTGACTTAAATTATCTTTCTAGTAGCCTCTGTTACAAGGAGTACAATCATGGAGTTGGAATGGTTATAGGACATTCTAAGTAATTTTATATCACGATCCGAAAGTGCTCCGACAAGTTTATTTTGTGATTTTGGTCTTTGGCCGATTTTGTTGGAATTTGTTTATCCTTTTGGGTTTCCACTGGGTCGTGATTCCTGAGTGTGTTATTTTATTTCTTATTATTTTCTTAGATCTAGCCCCTTGCATATTATTATTTCATTTTTTACATGGTATTGGTAATGCTCACCCATGTGCACGTGAGCGTGTCTATATAGCGGATCTTACGAGATCTAAACTCCTAGATATAGGCTAGTTGAGTATTTGATCATTTGGGGTTTAGTTGGGAAAATGCATTGCCTTTTGGAACTCATCGAATGAAAAGAAAGGGTATGTACAGGTTGATGTGTGGAGTGGCTTCTCACAGTTATCTTGGCCAAGAAGTGGTCGACAAGGTAACGTGAAGAGGTTTAATAAAGTGATAAAAAATAACACATGGGTAATAAAACTTAATGCAAGATAATATAACACATGTACAGTAGCCGAGTCTCCTGCACGAGCTAGTGAGAGGGTCTGGTGTATGAACGGTAGCCAGTCTCCTGTGTGAGCTTGTGCGAGGACACAGTATGAGGCCTCCTGGGGGAGTTGAGTTACCATACCACATACTACTTGGGCTAGTATGAGCCAAGTGATGACACTCCACTAGAGTCACTACATAGTATCCTATAGTCATGTATTCTGCATAGTGACCTATAATACTGCATTTGCATTCATGATCATATGTGTACCTTGAGTCTTGCATTGATTGGCATGTGTGTAGACTCTTGTGTGTTGTTGGTCCCACTGAGAGGGGGGGTGAATCAGACAAAATAAAACTTAAACACTTAAAATTTAGCTCACTAATTCACTTGTTAGAACTGAATATAGTAATAGTTGATTCACCAAATAACTTAATAACTTAAACAACCATACATCTCATAATATGCAAATCAATCAAATAACTTAATAACTTAAACAACCATACATCTCATAATATGCAAATCAATCATTCAAACTTAGTTAACTCCAAATTTAACTCAGTTGACACCAAATTTAATGAGGAAATCCCATATGGGAAAAACCTCTATGGGAATTGTGACTCGCAAATTTTTTTTACCTTTCTGCAGTACGCTCAGCTAAGAACTTATCATGTTAAAGATTACAAACACATTTGCTAAATGTGACCCTGTTAAGGGATTTACCTCAGATCGATTAAGATCTTCACCTTGATAGGAGTGGCCTTGCTAGAGGACTTTAAAAACTCCTTTGGAATGTCACCTACATCTAGGATTTATAAATAGGATTGTTAAATCCACTCGATTAAGAGATCTTCTCTGTTACAAATGCTAATAAGAAATAGTAAAACTTTGATCTGTAAATATAGAAACTACCTTAAATACTTGGTTTAGATCCTTTATTCTCACATGAATACTGGCATCACATACTTCATTTGTCTCTACTTTAGACTATAGATTCTTCTCTTTCTACTTCTATGTTCTACTTGGTAACTTTGTTCTTCACGTCTTCTGCTTCTTAGTTCAATTCACCAGCATCACAATCTCTGTGAATTTATATTCCTTTGCATAGACAAACTTTTCCCTCTTAATCTCCTTTCTTAGGTTTTCCATCATTTGTGCTCATTTGTTCAATCATCTTCTTCACAAATCTTAAGTCAATAAACTGTTTTAACTTATACCTCGGTACTTGAAATTTTCTTGGAACTCTCATAATCAAGTTTAACCACTTGATCTTTGTTAAGTTTTAGGATAGCTGCAAATGTAATAGCACTCTATTTTGTATGTATTTTCCAAATGCAACAATCTCTCTTTCATTTATATTAGGAATGAGGCTAGGAGAGACATGTCCCTTCATGGGACATGTCTATTCATTATTATTTATAAGAAAGGACATGCCTCTTCCTATTAATCATAAGTTAATCAATCTTATAATGTTTCATCAATCACTTATTAATTAAGAATAATGTAATAATTTAATATTAAATATTAAATTTCATATGATTAATAATAATATAACATATGTAATATATTATTATTAATCAACATGTATTATATATATTCTAATGATCATACGACTGAAGCTACAAATATTAACACTCCCTCTTAGCTAGGGAGGATGATCAAACAGAATGTGTAGTGGTCTCCTATG
>MU228022.1:3629880-3642342 GCA_018584345.1 Thuja plicata
AATAATTTAATATTAAATATTAAATTTCATATGATTAATAATAATATAACATATATAATATATTATTATTAATCAACATGTATTATATATATTCTAATGATCATACGATTGAAGCTACAAACATTAATCTTGTTGGTCTCATTGAGAGGGGGGGTGAATCAGACAAAATCAAACTTAAACACTTAAAACTTAGCTCATTGATTCACTCGGTAGCACTGAATACAGTAATAAGAAATTCACCAAATAACTTAATAACTTGGACAGCCATACATCTCATAATATGCAAATCAATCATTAACACCAGATATAACTCAGTTGACACCAAATTTAATGAGGAAACCAAATATGGGAAAAAATCTATGGGAATTGTGACCCATAATAAAAATGTACCTTTATGAAGTGTGCCCGGTTAAGAACTTATCATGTTAAAGATTACAAATACATTTGCTAAATGTGACCCTCTTAAGGGATTTACCTCAGATTCACTAAGATCTTCACCCTATTAGGAGTGGCCTTGCTAGAGGACTTTAAACACTTTTTTGGAATGTCACCTATGTCTAGGATTTACAAATAGGACTGTTAAATCCACTTGGTTAAGAGATTTTCTCTGTTACAAATGCTAATAAGCAACAGTAAAACTTTGATCTGTAAATATAGTAACTTCCTTTTTCTTGGTTCAGATCCTTTATGCTCACATGAATACTAGCATCTCATACTTGATTTTTCTCTGTTTCAGACTGTAGATTCTTCTCTTTTTGCTTCTCTGTTCTGCTTGGTAACTCTGTTCTTTAGCTTCTTCTACTTCTTAATTCAATTTTCCAGCATCATAATCTTTGTTAATTTGTCATCAGTTATATAGACAAAAAATTTCCTCTTAATCTCCTTGCTTAGATTTTCCATCGTTTTCTCTCATCCATTCAATCATCTTCTTCATAAATATTAACTAGGTAAACTGTTTAACTTTTACCTCATAACTTGAAATTTTTTTGGAACTCTCATAATCAAGTTTAACTACTTGATCTTTACCTTAGATCTTCTCATTGAATTTTCTCACTCGTATATCATCTAACAAACCTCCTTTAATTCTTATTTCCATCCAGATCATCATAGCTTTGTATTAAATTTGATCTTATCATTATTTTCAATCAATATCCTATACTCGCTAATTTTCTTTGCAACTTGGTAACTAACTTTTTTCACTACTCGATGCTCGGTGCTCGTTAACTAAAACTGATTAGCATAACTCTATACCGACTGACTCTGTCTAGCTTGGTAGAGTAACTCTTCTCAGTCATAACTTAACTCTTTGCGATTTCTTATTTAATCAATCAAGAGTACAGACTTGATAACATCAAATATATATTAACAAACAACTATATCAACATTAATTCATCATTGTCTGATCTTTATTTATTACCCATTTAACTTCTCCTTCTTATGATATGGTAACTCAATAAAAATCAGCAAATCAATTGCTTGACATCAATGACAAAATAATAACTAATCTGACCATTTCTACAAACATGTATACTTCTTATCACTCAGTCTTCATCATCTCAATCAGTTGATCAACAATCTCCCTCTTTGGCATTGATGGAAACACTATAGTAGTACTATAGAAATCAATGATGGAAACTCTCAATACTGTCAATCTCTATTTCAACCCCCTCTGAGTTGATAGTTTTGTTTATGATCTTCAAATTGTTCAGTATTCTCCATCTTGGATAAACTTTTGATATTGTAGCATACATTTTCATTCTCTTTCATGAGTAAATAGTAGCAATTCATTCTCTCCCTCTCCCATTAATATCTCTCTTATGGATAAATTTCATCAATTCATTCTCTCCCTCTTTGATAACAATGCCAAAAAGTCATACTCCTAAAAACTTATTTCAGCAGTGGATTATACCTTACATTTACAAATACTCATTACATATAGAAATCTCTTCACACAACTTTAGGAATCACCTAAAGTGCCATACTAACATCAATTCAAGAATAAGTATTCTAATAAAGTATAGAATTGATGCAACATGTCTCATGCTTCTTAGTGAATATTGGATAGCGGAAGAACCTCTGAGATACTCAAAAGCATCCTTCGGTAGTGATTTTGTAAAGATATCAACCAATTGTTCCGTTGAATTCACATATTCAATTACCACATTCTTCTCTTCAACTTGTTGTCTCAAGTAGTGATACGTGATAGAAATGTGTTTGGTCTTTGAATGCATAATCGAGTTCTTTGATATATTGATAGTACTTGTGTTATCACAGAAAATAGTTATAGGATCCGAAATAATCTATTGCAAACCTTCAAATAGTTATTTGATCCAAACAATATTTGCACCATTCATGGCAGCAGCAACATATTCTGCATCGGTAGTAGATTGTGAAATGCAATTCTGCTTCTTGCTTAGCCATCTGACCAATCTTTCACCTATAAAGAATTCTCCTCCACTAGTACTTTTCCTATCATCAACATTTCCAACCCAATCTGCATTAGTGTAAACTTGCATATCAAAACTACCTCCTTTCTTGTACAATAAACTAAAATATTCAGTTCCTTTCAGATATCTGAAAATTCTCTTGACTACAGATATGTGTTTCCTTAGGATTAGAAGAAAATCTTGCAACAATCCCAACAACATGTGTTACATCAGGTCTATTGTGAACAACATACTACAGTTTACCAATCATGGATCGGTAAAGATTATTATCCACCTCGTGTCCAATCTTCTTTATATAATATACATCCTGTGACCATCAGTGTTCCAACAGGCTTGGAATCTTCCATACCAAAATTTTTGAGGATATCTTTGATATACTTAGCTTGTGTAATATAGATCCCTTCTGCAACTTGTTGTATATGTAGTCCTAGAAAGAACTTAATCTCTCCAATCATAGACATTTCAAAATCTTTTCTCATTTCATAAGAAAATGCCTTACATAAGGTGTTATTGCCTCCAAAAATAATATCATCAACAAAAATTTCTACAATAAAAACCTTGTTGCCACTATCACACTTCAAGTAAACATTATTGTTATCACTTGTTCTTTCAAATCCTATTTTGATTAGATAAGAGTCTAGTCTCTCATACCATGCTTAGGGTGCTTGCTTCAAACCATAAAGAGCTTTGTGTAACTTACATACCTTTTTCTTATTTGTGCTCTCACTGAATCCTTCATGTTGTTCAATGTAAACTTCTTCCAATATCCCATTCAAAAATGTAGACTTAACATTCATTTTTATAAACTTTGAATCCTTTGTAAGCCGCATAAGCTAGAAGTATTCTAAATCCTTCCAATCTAGAAATAGGTACAAAATTCCCTTCGTAATATATTCGAGAGGAGCTATCGAGTGTCTACCTCCTTGAAAATTACACATTTTTTGCGCTCCCTGGTGTGGAGTTTACCCTTTTATCTTATCTTTCTTTTCCTATGATTCTTTCTAAGTATTGAGATGCAGCTTCTCATATGAGTATCTATATGTTGTTTTACAACCAACTATAATCTCTCGTATGGTATATATTATAGTCTTGTACGAGACCCTACTGCTCGTATTGGAGTTTTCCCTTCGGTCATACTTCTCCTAATAGATTCTCATATGGTACCCCATGTATACTCATACAAATTCGCTACTAGAGTTACTTGTGGCATGAGAAGCGGGACATTTTACTCTCAACTGAAAGATGTAAATTGGTTTTTTTAGTACCCTTTTTCGAGATACATCTTCCCAAGTCAGAACAGATCGACTATCGATCGTCCTTGGGATAATTTGATGCAATCTATGTTAGACTATGTATTTTAATTTGGTGAATGAACTTGTATGATTAATCATGGTAGGAATTGTACTTTTGGTTTTAAAAGCATCAATTATATGTTAACATAGTAATCTGGATGAACCTTGTATTCTAAACATGTAGACGGTAAATGAATCATTATCATAATAAGGGCTTGAGAATCTTTGGATTTGTGTTAAGTCTTATGCATTGTGATATATTTGTATGTTGGTTATCTTTAAAAAAAAATATTATGTTAGTTCTTGATTGATCCTTGTGTCCAAGGATTCCTACGAGGGGCATTACATAGTTAAATCTAGGATGTAGGGGCCAAAAACTTAGATACAAAGGGAAAAGTAGTAAATAGAGGAGTGTCTCAGGATGGAAGGAAACTATTTCCTCTAAATAGGAGAAGGAATCCAAATATGAATTTGAAAAAGAAACCTCAAAGGGTAATCAAGAAGAACCTAGAACGACACCTCATATACCCAAGACTAGGAGTCAAGAAAAGCACAAAGACCTACCAAATCATCCCTTGCTAACCATTGAAAATCCTTCCAAAGAAAAAATAGGGTAAAGAAAATATTGTAGGAAGGGGAAAACAAAATAAAATGGTAGAAGAGACTCCTGACTTGGGTTCTGAGAAGAATACATTTTCTAAAGAAGATACTGGTTTCTCAACTGAAGAAAACTAAAAGAAAGAATCCTACAAGAAGAAGGAGCAATAGGAAGAACCACCTCATACTCCTTTAGTAAAAATATCAAAAATTGCATTTCCAAAGAAGAGTAAGAAAATTAAAAACTTTGTAACCCAGTCTAGGGTTGTAGAGAAACCTTCTTCTATTGTAGGAAAGAAGAGGAAAGCTAAACCTTCATCCTCCTCCTAAGCCAAAGTGGTTAAACCTTGTTGCTCATGTTACAGAATAACCTAAAAAGCATAAGAAAAAACCATCTACCTCTAGAATAGTATTAGAGAGCCCATTTCCAATGTCTTTGGTTTCACATTTTTTTTCTAAATAGGTATTTTAAGATACAACTAATTTGAATAAAGAAATAAAAAGAAAAATATCTACTAAACAACCACTAGGAGATCCCACCTCTTGAAAACCATAGGAGGTAAAAAGAAGAATAAGGTTCAATAAATATTACAAATTACCCATGAGACCAGTAGTGAAAGAGAATACACATTCGGGGATAGGCCATTATCAAAATAGTAGGGGATTTCATCTAGTGATCATGATTACATATAGATTTAGGTGCCAATCTCAGATTGGTCTAAGGAGAATGTAGAATCCCCTAGGGCTAAAACACAATTCATTGAGAAGATACAAGAGGTATAGGAAATACAAGATCAAGAGGTGTTAGATGAAGAAGAGGCACAGGATGAAGAAGAAGCACTAGATGAGGATGATACATAGGAAGTGTTGGGAACATTGAAGATTTAAGAGTGTCGAAGAAAGATATACAAGAACAAGAGTTAGAAGTCATAAATGGGAATTGTACTACTTGGATAGGTTAGTCGAAAAAGTTACCCTAGAAGCCACAAGGATTATAAACCAAAATCACTAGTACACTTCCTAATCGGGACATTTTCAAACTTATATTCATCTATCACGGCCCACTTTTGCATTAAGATTATGGAAACAACTCAAGTAGTTGCAATTGTAAGAGGAAAAATGGATCAAAGAAAAACAAGAATTGTAGCTCAAGTTTGAGAAAGATATCCAAGAAAAGGAGACAAAGAAAAATAGACTAAAGGGTAAAGTAGACCATATTCAAACAATGATTCTTCAGATAATAAATTGTAGGCCACTTGCAAGATTCTATACATTGTTTCTCTGAAAGAAACTATTATACTTTCTATTTATGAAGATTTGTTGTGATTTACCCCATTCACTAGTCACATTAGAGTACTTTGACATATTTTAGAACTCAATTATGGAAATACAAAATGCATTATATGTGAATTCTATCTACATAATTTCCTTGTACCCTATCATGTACAAAGGGATCCCCTGATCTATATTGGTGACCTTTGAGTAAGAAATTTTTACTCTTGAATACAAAATGAGGAAAATAGGGTTGTGTGTGTGACTAGTTATAAAGAAATAGAAAAATTAGTTGTTCTAGGCCCAAGGGAAGTATCAAGAGACCCAAATTATATTTGGAATAGTTGGGTATTGTTAATGAATCACCCATATATGTAATGGCATGCATTGTAGAATAGAAGGAACAATTATGCAATGTTCAGCCAATTAGGAAGAACCACATGGAGAAGTGTGTTAGAATTCATTGCACAAAGATGGTAGGATCTTACTAATTATTTGAAGATAAATAAACCTCATTCCCTGTATAACTACAATTTAGTAATTCATTGTAATTGTATCTATATGGCATTCGTATATAGGCAATACCTTACTTGGCTCTCGTTTCCCTTTCATCCTGAATTACTATTATGGACAATATCAGATTGGGGAGGAGCCGAGTATGATGATGACAAGGAGGATCCTAGGTAGAAGCAACTAGGTAGGTCTAATAGATTCTACTAGAATCCCCTTATACCCAATATTTGGATCACTTCACATGCTGACTTCAGAGAACTCACTTCTCTTGGGAATTGTTTAGTTAACTCTTCTTCAAACAACCATGGAATTCAGTTGGGGGGGAAGATGGGCTAGTTTAATGATCATTTTATATAATTTCTACATATTTTGTTTAAGATTTGTATATGACTAGTATGTTTATGATGCCTAAAACCTGACTATTTTGGTATACTAATAGATACATATGACACACTCTTGTGCTTATTAATATATTATGATAATATGATTATACAGCTAGTTATGTGAGAAAATGTGATAAGAATTCATAGAAATGTTTTGAATGTGGTTATTTTTCTACTAACCATCTGTTGCAACACTTGGGCATTACAAACTAGCTTACTTCCTGTAGGTGTAGATTGTCAAAAGTCCTACAACCCTATAGAAGAGTCGGGTTGAACCAATTCCATGGAGTGAAATAGCCTTGTTGATATGTTAGAGGATAAGGGATAATAGAGACTTGTTCAAAGGGAAGTTTAATATTTACAACAAACTATTTAATGTTTATGTTATTGTACAAGGAATGGATAGTTGTGTTTTAAACAATTGATGTTATATAGTCCTTTTAGGGATCTCCTATAGTTTTTAGATCTTTATGATTTTATAAATCTCCTCCTCTATATTTAAGTACAAAATCATTAGACAAATGAATAATTTAGTTGTTAGGTAGCTCTATATATTTTAGCTTCATGTACTTGAAATGGTTAATGTCATTCTAAATATATTCATATCTTCGGCTGAATATACTATCTTTTGCAATTGGTATGCGCACATGAATACAAAAAATCTTGCTTTAGTTTTTTTTAATCTTTTTTTAATTGTAACCAAATTTTCCTTAGGTGGTCTTATTGAGGTACACATCCTTAGTCTTTCTTTTTTGTTGTTAGAATAGGTAATTGAATTTTCAATTAATAACTTAGTATTTTTTAACATTACTATTGGATTGTTTAATATTCCTTCAACGTGAATAGTTTTCAACAAGTTAGTATTGGCTTGTTTCCAGTTTATTTTATGCATAAACAAATTTGTATATTATGTGTTATGTGTTATCGTGGTTTTTTGGAAGTTATTTAATTCATTTCTTAGCATTATCCATTGCCAATCATAGTCTTATTTTATTATGTTTATGGATTTCCTCGTAATTACTTTTCATGAATATGTGACAATCAAAACGATAGCATGATGCACATATAGTGTTGGGTCATTTCAAGCCTATATCCCTAGGTTGATAATTGAATGTCTCCTAATGCTCGTGATATGTTTCTTATTCAGATGAATTATCTTTGATTTTAGGAGATGCATAGCTAAGATTACAAGTGAATATAGGAAACTCTACAATGTGGTGATCTTATGTTGATAATTTATGCCTTATTGTTGCAATCTTATTCTAAAGTTAATAATTTTTATTTTTATTTTATTTTGTAAATTCACATAAGATACCTATTTATTAAGCATGATATGTAGATTGATTTTTGGCATCATTAAGAATAAGGATCTAATCATGCTTTTCTACATTAAGGAAACTTAATTTTCAGATTTGCATATGAGCTTTTGAATTTCATGTTGTGGCTATTTGAGTTTTTATCTTAGCCTTTGATTAGTTAACTAGATAGAGATTGAATTTCACAATATTTGGTATATTGAGCCTATTTATTTTCCAACAAATCCAAGTTGAGAGTTGTAAAAGCCCCCGGACTTAGGATCTTATCATTCTACAATGTCTAGATAAAAAGGGATCATACGCATAGAAGATACATAGGAAGAAATAAACACACATATATTACAACACAAATTATATAGCTAGCAACATTAAAAAAAAAATGCATACAAAAAGAATACACTCAACTTCATACATGAATCATACACTATAAACAAGGGCATACATGGTATGGCATCTTAGACTAGAAGAATCCTCTAATAATGACTAGGGGCCATATCTACCAACAAACAAGGTATGGCATCTTGGAGTAGTAAGATCCTCAAATCTTGACTAGGATCCATATCCACAATGGCATCCCTAAGTCATAGGCTAGCAAAATCCTCTTTTTGCTAGGTGGCTCAGAGATGAGTGAAGACATCACAAGGGATAGCAGTATATATTATGCTAAGTGAGGTTTACAAATAGAAAATGATAAAAAATAAATTAATAAAATCCTATTCTAAATAGGTGACTTTCATGTCAATGATGTCAAAAAATTTAGGCCAAGAAAGACATGGTGGTTGTTGAGTAACTCTAATAAGGTGCGACAAAGATGATAAAGACGTGTTGCAAGAACACAAACCACTTCATCGTGTGTGCAAAATGAAATGTGTGGAGAATACATGCCCCTATCTTAAAGTAATTACTAACACCAAATAGGACCAACTGCCTTTAATGTAGAAAGAATGATGCATGTAAAAACAATCATGGTGCCACATCAAATCACCATCAACATAGGAAAATTGTGGTGAGTAAAAATAAACAAAAAAGATCCTACAAGAGTGCAAAAGGGGTCCAAAGTTCTGGAGTCCATATGAATATGTGATAAATAATGTATATCCATATTATTGGTTTGAATTGACCTCATCCCCCAAATATAGTGGAACTAGGACAACAAAGGTGGAAGAGCACATAAAGACTAAAAATAGACTTTTGGGTCAATATGGAAGAGGCCTAAATGTCTTGACACTTTGCATCGTCCTTAAAATACAAAACAAAAGACATTTAGTTTACTAAATATAAACATGATGTAATTTCCAAACCTTTTTCAAAGACAAGGAGAGAGTTCAAGGATATGCCTTAGCACCGTAATCTCTAACAATAGTTGCATTTAAAGTGCCAATAGCTATGCACTTCTAGCCCAAAAGGATAAGAGTGAGAATGACTTCTCCTTAACTTTCCTCCATTGAAAATTTCCAAACCTTTTTTTTAAAAGACAGGGAGAGAATTCAAGGATATGCCTTGGCACCATAATCTCTAATAATAGTTGCATTTAAAGTGCTAATAGTTGTGCACTTCTAGCCAAAAAGGATAAGAGTGAGAATGACTTTGACATGAAAGGCTTCACACAATTTCACATTGAGTTGGGTATCTAATTGTAGTAAGGAAAACCATTGCATGTTTTTTATAATACGAGCTTCAAATGATTTTTCATCCCTCATCTTCATCTTCACTAAGAAGAATGATTTCAAAATCTCAATTATCCTCTAACTTTGAATATGATTCTAAAAGAACAAGAGTAAATATCCTACATAGAAAACAAGAACAAACAAAAACTACCAACCCACATTTTTCTTTCAAACTACTTTATTTAATCTAAAAATTTCAAACAATCAACTTTTATTTAATGATAAATTGTAACAATTTTAATATAAATAAAAATATTATTATAAAAAGAATTTGTTTAAGAAAATTGTGTACTTCAATGTTAATATAGACCTTTAGAAACACGCATCTTGGTCCATCAAGAACATGGAAACAATATTGTATGCTTACAAATTTTTGTGCAGTAACAAATTTAATCTAAAAGAACTTAATACTCATACCCAATAGTAAATTTCAATAACATAACAGTTAATAAATGAATAACATAACAGTTAATAAATCAATAACAAAGTTCATCTTGTAAACCAAGAAATTTCATCTTGTAAACCAAACTGTAAACTACTATTAGCAAATTTCATGAGATGAACATGCCTTCGTACACAGAACACCAAATAGTAAATCTAAGATAAAAGAACAGAATAGTGTCTACCCCACAACTCTTTTAACCTAAAAAGAATATCGTACACAGGATCCAAATACACATAATTTTGTCCATCCACATGTACACAGGAGAAAGTTAACAAAATCCAAATTCAAGGGGAAGAAAACGCAGAGAAAAAATAAATATTAGGATGCTTGGAATCAGAAGAGCAGGATAAATTAGCAAATAAAAACACCCAAATGGTTAAAAATCGCACCTGTTCTCCATTGTTTCTGATCAAGAAGATCTCTCTTTCCTCGGCATAGAGCAGAGACCTCAGGCTCTTTGGGGTTTCAGGCTCGGCCATTGTATAAAACTCAATGCTTCCTGCTTCAATAACTTACAAATATTTTATGAACATTCTTATCCTCCCTTCCAAGAAAGAGCATAGACAAGAAGAGTTTTATAAGAAGAGATTTAATTATTTTTATTTCTTGAAAACCAGGTTCCCATCGCCTTCCTTTGTCTCCTCCCTATTATTTTCTTTTGGGTTGTGTTCAAGTTTTTGTTTGTTCTGTTTGGTTTTATTCTCTACGGCATATTGAAAATGTCACACTATTTAAATCTAAAATACCACCTTTCCCAATCAAAAAACTCTTTGATAACTCAGATGGTGGTTTAAAATAAAATTGGATGCTAATTTACATACATTAATTTTTTGCATGAATAATTGAAGTACATGTTGCAATTATATTTCCCTATGTCAATGCCCATGGTCACATTCTTTAGTTTCTTTGCAGGCGCCCCTTTGAAAACAAATTCTCATGCTCCTCAAAATGATCGATGGATGGTACTATCCTCTTTGTTTTATTAGAAAAAAAATTAATAATTTTTGTTAAAGAATAAAAGAATGTTATTTCTTGTAAAATTAAAAATAGTTTATGGAATAGTTGACACGTCTTTTTAGTGATGATCTATTGTTATGCAGTTTAATAATAAACTATTCTATTTTTCAACCATCTCTTTTGTAAACAAGTCTTGTAGAAAAAACTCTGTTAATAAATGTGTATATCAAGCATGGATGCAATTGTACACATTACAATCAAATATAAAGGACTCGTTTGGCTCAACTTGCCCTAGTTGTGCAAAAGGTACATATCCTTTAGACTCTCATTTCTCTTTAGGTCTTTTCCATCTACCTATTTTACATTGAAAATTATTTGACTTAGTCCTTAATTAGGCTATGAGCATTTTCATTCTCTAAATGGTATTTAGTCCTTAATAGGCTATGAACATCTTCATTCTCTTAATGATATTTACTTATATTTAGAAAAATGGTGGCAATCAAGCATAGAACTGACTTCATTAAAATGATGTTACTTTTTTATCCCTAATATGTTTTCGAACATAGTCATGTATAATCCAAAACAAAACCCTCAATGTCTTTTTTATTGTTTAGGCATGTATTTAAGTTGATATTTGACTTACCCATATGTGTATTGTTTTATTACATCTAAGGCCTCTTCCTTTTATTCAAGATTTAATTGGTGACAATTTGAGGCCATCTATTTTATTTGTTTTAGATATTTTAGAAGATGAATCATATTTTATTGCCTCAATAGAAATGGTGTCTAGTTCTACTAGAAGTAGCCAATATGGAACTAAAAGATCGCCTTCAATGATAAGAAGCCCTAGTTGTGCCAATGGTAAATGATGCATTATCACAACTTCTATATAATGACTATTTTGAGAACCAATATTAATAGAAAAGGTCACTATGAGATACTCATTATCATCTATTGAAACCCACCACCATCACTCGTGTTAAGATTACCTTTAGTAGGTCCATCAAAGTTTGGCTCATACCATGACATTGTGGGATAAGACCAAGAGCTAATACATATTTAAACCTTCATCCTCATAATTGGGATAGGAATATCAAAATTCATAGCTCAAGCCTTAACCACATCATGTTTAATCTTAAACACATACATGGAAGATGAGGACTTTAGATTCAACTTGGCTACCACATAACAAAATTATTTATAGCATAACTATTTTTTTCAAAAATCTTAAAACTTTTCTTTTTTCTCTAAAAACTATGTCTAACTTCCATAAGAGTATAATCTGGACTAGTTATGATGAGGGCAAAACCATTTCTCATAAAGGACCCTCAAACTATTGCGTAGCAAAAAAAGTGCATTAAAAAGGTGAAGTTGCATACCACTTCAAGTCCCAAGAAAAGGAGAAGGCCAATAGAAAGTGACTAACTTGTTTACATCATCTTAAAATTCTTATAAGATTAGTTGTTATAGGGGTCAGAAAGTGAAAGGTTTAGTTTAAAATGTTCATTTCAATGTCCCATTTTGGACCAAAATATGGAACACAGTCTGTGTGTGTGTGTGTGTGTGTGTGTGT
>MU228022.1:3659651-3710930 GCA_018584345.1 Thuja plicata
CCAATTGCACTTCCACTTGCATCACATTCAACTTGAAATACCTTATTGAAATCAGGTAATGCTAACACAGGTAATTCAACAACCTTCAGCTTCAAAGCCTCAAAACTCTTATCAGCTCCATGTGTCCATTTGAATTCTCTTTTGTCTCCTCTCATTTTCTCAGTCATAGAATTACAAATAGAATGGAAATATCTGATAAACTTCCTGTAAAAACTTGCCAATCCATGAAATGATCTTACCTCACTAACATTCTCAGGTGTAGGCCAGTTCAGTATAGCTTCAACCTTCTCTGGATCCATCTTCAAACCATCAACTGAAATTACAAAACCCAAATACACAAGTTCTTCTTTCATGAAGGAACACTTTTTCAGATTTATCAACAACTTTTCCTCTTTCAATCTATGTACTACTTGTCTTATATGCATCAAATGCTCTTCTCTAGTCTTACTGAATATCAGAATATCATCCAAGTATACAATCACACATTTGTTCAAGAATTTATTCAAAACTTCATTCATTAACCTAATAAATGTACTTTGTGCATTAGTTAAACCAAAAGGCATAACCAACCACTCATACAAACCTCCCTTTGTCTTGAAATCAGTCTTCCACTCATCACCTTCCCCGATTCTGATATGATGATATCCACTTTTCAAATCAATTTTGGTAAAATATCTTTCTCCACTCAAACAATTGATTATGTCATCCATTCTCGGTATAGGAAACCTATACCTCACTGTGATCTTGTTAATTGCTCTGGAATCAGTGCACATTCGCCATTCTCCATTCTTCTTAGGTGCCAAAATAGCTAGTATTGCACATGGACTCAAACTTTCTCGGATCAAACCTTTGTTCAACAATTCATGCACTTGTCGGTTAAGCTCTTCATTCTCTATCGGTGTTAACCTATGTGATGCTTTGTTCAGTAAACTAGCTCCAGGAATCAAATCCATAGAGTGACTGATATCTCTCATTGGTGGCAAACCATCAGGTACATTATCTAAAATTATCTCCTTGTACTTAGTGAGTAACTTTTCAACTTCTGTGGGAATTTCATCCTCTATGTTCTTACTTGGTTTGTTAAGAAGAAAAGCATAACAAATATCATCTCTTTTCAAGTCTTTAACAAACGGTCTACCTTCCATCAGACAAACTTTCACAGATGTACATAACTCGCCTACAGATTCTTCAACCAAAGGTAACAAAACTTGCTTCTTACCATCAACCCAAATAGAATATCTATTCAATCTTCCATCATGTATAGCATGTCTATCATATTGCCAAGGTCTACCCAACAAAATATGACAACAATCCATAGGCATAATATCACATAACACCTTATCATAATACTTTCCAATTTTCATATTCACAAAACATTGTTCACTCACCATTAATGTATTATCATCCTTGATCCATGAGATCTGATAGGGCTTCGGATGCTTCTTCCTTTCCAACTACAACTTTGCAACCATTTCCTCAGATGCCAAATTCTTTGAGATTCCACTGTCAACAATCACCTTCCAAACTTTGTATAAAACTCTACATCTGGTCTTGAACAAACTTTTCCTGACAAGATCTTGCTTATCTTTCTCACTCCATAGTATCCTTCGGATCATGAAATTTCTTTCCTTCTCAGCTTCATTTGGTGACTCCTCTTGCACCAATGCATTTCTGCTACTACTGCCTTTCTTTCTTACATGTGTACATTCAAAGGATTTATGTTCTTCACCACAATTGTAACAAGTTACTTGGAATCCCTTTCTGTTATATCCACCTCTGGATTAATTGCCTCTTCCTTGGTATAAACTTCCACCTTTCCATTCATTCTTTCCTTTGTCTTGAGATGTGTCTGAATTTGACTTGTCTGGTTCAGATCTACTGTTCTTGCCATGAGATCTACCTCTTCCTCTAGGGAATCTACCACCTTTGCCTCTTTGTCTTTGTTCATATCTTCTGTTCAGCTTTTCCTCATCTTTTAGGTAAAATTGATATGCCTCCTCAATGTTTTCCATCTTGACCAAACTAATCTCATCTTGTATGGAACTTATCAATCCATTCATATATATTTCTACTCTTTCCACCTCATCTTCAACATGTCCAAATATGATGTCCAATCTGTAGAATTACTCAGTGTAGTCCTTAAATTATTTGTCTTTCTACTTCAAACTTTGCATTTGCCTGATTAGGTTAATCTGATAATCTTAAGGTAGAAACTTTCCTTTCAATTTGTTTACCATCTTATCCCATACCTTGATTTTTTTCTTTTCCTTTCTTCTTTTGATCCAATTGCAGATGTTCCCACCACAAGGATGCATGTCCTTTCAACTTTATGCTTGCAATCTTGACCTTCTTGTCTTCTGATACATTTTCATATTCAAAATACTTCTCCATCTCAGTTATCCAATCAATCAATTCATCAGAATCCAAATTTCCACTATACTCAGGAGGATTAAACTGATGTGTGGATTTCAAACTTGTCAAGGCTCTCAAGAATCTATCTTCTTCCTGATTCATCATAGGTGCAAGTGCAGCTTCACCTTGAACCTCTTCAATCTCATCATCACTAACATCCTCAAGATGTCTTCCTCTACGTTGGGCTGTCTCAACAACTTCCAATCTAGTAGCCATATGTCTAAGCATATTAGCTAGACCTGGATCTGCATTTCCTCTCCCACGAACCATCTTGGATCCCTTTGCAATTGTAGGTCAGATCACAATCTGCTACCTCACAAAAATACCAACTAGGGTTATGGTTTACAAGAAGGAAGTTAGATATCGCCAATACTCTAATACCACCTGACGCAAAGGGTGTTGATAATGAGGCCTAGGGCACACCCAAATACCAGACCACCTTGCAGAACTAATGTGGAAGCCAAAAAACACAGTGAGAGAAGAAACAACATGGATCCTTTATATTAACTTGATAAAAATCATTACATGTTGAGCTGTAAGGCCTTCTTGGTTTCGTCCATATACATAACAATGAATTACAAATTGACCTTCATACAACAGAGATCAGAGACCTTCGATCTCAATATCTAAACATTTGCTTTCGTGCTCTAAGATTGATACCTAAACTAAGAACATACAAAAGAATATATATACAAGAGTCCACCAAAGAGGTCGGTGCTCAAATCCATAAGAGAGACCCAGATTTAGGTCCACACAGATCCTAATGATAGACCCCACATTAATTCAGCAACAGAAATTAAATCTAGAAGTCGGCCAGATCAAGATAAACACCTCGGGAGGATGATCACCGAAAATCACCAACCGTCAGTAAGGACATACTCGAGCATCAAACAACCCGTCGGTAAAGAGATCACTGAAATATGTCGATAAAGAGAACCCAAGAAATAGAAGACAAACTAGAAATAAAAGTAAACATCTTTTTGGTTGAGCAGGATTGCCAAAGACCCAAGATGCTCCTGCATCATCTATACAGACCACCAGTGAGTAAATTTGAGTTTTCTCCCTCCACACAATGAATTAAGACCTTAGAATTATTTCATTTGAAAGGTAAGAGACAACACTTCACACCCCAATTGAAATCAAATCATTACCACACCGTATAGGGCCATACACGATTACTGAACATGGAAAATGTAGGAAATTCATAGTTTTTTATTCAATATTCATAATGTCAATCGTCACAATGTACCTCTTAGCCTTGACGAGGTTAGATTCAACCTTTATATGTCTTCCCCAATGGTCCCTAACCACTTTTTGAGTTGTGGTGACCGTTGGGTGCAAAATGCAATTTTTTATGAAAAGTTGTCATTAGCAACTTTTACAAAAAAGTTGTCAAATATGACATTTTTGCAACTCAATGACTTTGAATCATCTTAGACTTTCTACAAACCTCCTAAAACACATCCTAAATACTTATATGGCTCTCCTAAATACCCCTAATCCCATATGTCCATGGTGGCTTATAGACTTGTCAAATCCATGTCATTGGGTTACAAGGTGGGGTCTTATTGAAAACTAAACAAACTTATTACAAAAAGATTAAGGACCAAGTCCTTATGTTTTGTGGTCTTTTGACCTTCTCTTGCTCATGCAGCGCCCCTGCACCACTCTCTCTCTCTCTAGCCACTTTACTGATATCTTTGTCTCTCACTCCATCTTTCTCTCCATTAAGAATCCTAAAGCGCATTGGCCATACTTGCGTTTCCTCTAGGACCGTTAAGATCCAAGGGTGGATTTTCAAGTTATCGACATTTGTTTGCCAAGGCCTAGGAATTGTTGTCTATATAGACCACAAGTGAGTAAATTTGAGTTTTCTCCCTCCACACAATGAATTAAGACCTTAGACTTGTTGCATTTGAAAGGTAAGAGACAACACTTCACAGTACCCCAATTGAAATCAAATCATTACCACACCATACAGGGTTGTACACGATTACTGAAAGGCTCTAGTTAACACTGCACTTTATTGGACCTTTTGAGATCCTCGAGAGGATTGGTCATGTTCCCTATCACTTGGCATTTCCACCTAGCCTATCGTGCATCCATGACAATTTTCATGTTTCTGTGTTTAGATAGTATATTCCCGATGTGACCCATGTTCTTGATTGAGGTGCTTTACAGGTAGAGGATGGGAAAATTTCTTTTGAGCCCATTCACATTCTTCAGCATCAGAAGCTGACCCTTAGAGGTTGTAACATAGAGTAGGTAAGGGTCCAATGGGACCTAGGTGATGAGGCTTCTACCACATGGAAGGATGTTATGCAGTTGAGAAATTTGTACCCATACCTATTTTCAAGCTTCTAGGAGTAAGCCTATACCTAGTGGGGGAAGATGTAGTGCCTCCCATGTTTGTATTTTGTCCCATGACTATTTTGACCCAACATACACTTTGATTATTATTACGGGATTATTTACATGATGAGATGCTCTAATGACTTTACATTGTTTTGATTATTAGTATCATAGTTATTAGATGCTAGTTGATTTTTCTATTCATTTTGATCATATATATATGATGATGCTAGTGATGTGACATGATGATTTATGATGATGCTTGGTTTATTTTTTATTCAGACTTGGATTGAGGATTACATTTTTGTCTGATGGATTTTATTGGACTATTTATTATGGTGTTTTTATGTTGTACATAGCTATCTTTTACTTTAAGTAGATATATGCTCAAACGGTTGTAAATGATAATTTAAATACTTTAATTTTGAATTTGTTATCATGTGATTATATATTGTTATGTTGTACTACACCACTCCTCTACATTTTTCCTATTGCTATTATTGCAAAGTGAGACGAAGTCGTAGTCACTTGCTTGCGAGATCTAAACGATGTCTCTTTCTCCTTCAACGTGATTATGTGTTTGTTTGTACTTTGACTATTTATATGTTGAGCATCTACACTTGATGTTTGCTTGTTTACTGAACAGGTACCAGGTACACACATCTTGAGTTACAAGATTTGAGTGTGTACCTATATCCCTTCAGTGACACCACAAGATAATGACCTTGACCTTTAATGCTGAGCCAATGTTGTCCCTGTATGGGCGATGTATCTATAATATTGTTATTATTACTAACCCTCTGATTATTGTGGTAAATCTAGATTCATAATAAATTATGTGATTTGACTAGTGAGTGTGTCTGTGCATTTAGGGTCCGGCAGTTATCACGGAAATTATTAAATTTAAATGTTGATTTAATTGCTTTTGGTGAATTTTAATGATTTATTTTATTTTATTTATTTTTTGACTAATTTATTGTAGTTTAATTCCAAATGTCTGGAATTGTTTGGAATGGCCAATTAGTTTATTAAGTGGCTTAATATTCTAATTTATAAGTCACTTTCTTTAAAAAGCTTATATTAGGCAAAAAGTGAGTTCTAGGACTTCACTTCTCATTTTATGCTTTTGAGAATTTGAGTTTGCTCCAAAACCCTCTTGGAGATTTTAGTGTTTTGCTCGTTATGGGAGATTGCCTCATCGAATCGTCACAAGGATAGGCTCGTTGGATTCGTAGCATGGATCTCCATCTTCTTTAAGATTTTCAGCCCATTTGAAGTCTTCTCTATTTTCTTCTCTTCATTCTTATTTTTGAGCAATTGGAGTGAGGTAAGGCTTTCTCATTTTTATTGTTTTACTCTATTTTTTTGAGTTCTTTCTATTCCTAAATGTTTGGGGGTTGAGAACTAGTGTTCCTCTTTGTTTTTATGCATTTCCATGACCCGGTTGGGCAGGCATGAGCAATTGTGTATTTTCATGTTTTAGAAACTGAAGTTTTTACCTAATTATACTTCTGGATTTTGTATTTGTGCCTCGAACTTGAATTTTATTTTATTTTTTGGAGTTTGGGCATGTTTTAAAAGTGGATTTTTGATTTCGTCGAATTCCAGAATGTTTGAATTTTGGGTGTTTTTGGCATCGCCTTATTTTGCATGCCACCAACTATTTTTCTGTCAACTTGTTGGCTTGTTTTAAATTATGTTTGTAGTAGCCTCTTCTACAAGGAGTAGAATCATGGATTTGGAATGGTTTGAGGAAATTCCAAGTAAATTTATATCATGATATGAAAGTGCTGCGTCAAGTTTATTTTGTGGTTTTCACCTTTTGTTGATTTTGTCATAATTTGTTTATCCTTTTGGGTTTCCACTCGGTCATGATTCCCGAGTGTCTTATGTTCTTTCTTATTTTTTCTTTCTTGGATCTAGCCCCTTGCATATTGTTGTTTCATTATTTACGTGGTGTTGGTTGTGCCCACCCACATGGTGGATCTTGCAAGATCTGAACTCCTAGATATAGGCCAATTGAGTATTTGATCATTTGGGGGTTGGTTGGGAAATTGCATTTCCTTATTACACTCGTCGTATGGTGAGAAATGGTTTGTACAAGTAGATGTGTGGAGTGGCTTCTCATGGTTATCTCAGCCCAGAAGTGGCCGACAAGGTAACGTGAAGAGGTTTAATAAAGTGATAACCATATAACACATGGGTAATAAAACTTAATGCGAGATAATAGAACATGTGTACAGTAGCTAAGAATCTTGAGCGAGATGGTGCAAGGGTGTGGTTTTTGTATGGTAGCTAGTCCCATGTGCGAGCTAGTGCGAGGACACACTATGAGACCTCTTGAGGGAGTTGAGTTACCATACCACATACCGCTTGGGCTAGTATGAGCCAAGTGATGAAACTCCACTAGAGCCCCTACATAGTATCCTATACTGTGTTCTAAGTAGTGACCTGGAATACTGCATTTTCATTCATGATCATGTGTACCTTGAGTCATGCATTGATTGGCGTGTGTGTAGCCTCTTGTGTGTGTGTGTGTGTGTCTTATGTGACTGTAGTCTGGTCATTATCTCCATGAGCACAATAGGTTGGGCCTACTGGTTCAACGTGGTTGGGAGGCGTTGCTAACCTATACCACTATTAAGGATCAAAGTATAGAGACGGTCTCCCTCCAGCTATAGGATTGCAGCTTTTTGCTCATTTACTTCTTCAGGTTACTTTTAATGCTTTATGTAGTTACTTTATGCTCATGTATATATATTTCTTTTTAGTTATTTTACATGCTTATTTTACTGTTGTATTTATTCTTTTGGTGGTATTGAGTGTCTACCTCCTTGAATTGCACATTTGTGGCGCTCCTTGATGTGGAGTTTACCCTTTTATCTTATCTTTCTTTTCCTATCCTTCTTTCTAAGTCTGGAGATGCAGCTTCTCATACGAGTAGCTATATGTTGTCGTATGACTAACAATGAGCTCTCATAGGGTATATATTATGGTCTCGTATGAGACCTTGTTTCTCGTATTGGGCTTTTCCCTTCTTTCGTACTACTCCTAGTAGATTCTCATATGGTACCCCATGTATACTAGTACAAATTCTCTACTAGAGTTACTCGTATCATGGGAAGAGGACACTTTTACTCTCAACCAAAATATGCAAGTTGGTTTTCTAGATACCTTGTTTCGAGGTGCATCTTCCCAAGTCAGAACATATCAAGTATCAATCGTCCTTGGGGTAATTTGATGCAATCCATGTTAGACTGTATGTTTTAATTTGGTGAGTGAAATTATATGATTAACCATTGTAGGAACTGTACTTTGGGCTTACAAAGCATCGATTGTATGTTAACATAGTAATCTCGATGAACCTTGTATGCTAATCATCTAGATGGTAAATAAATCCTGATCATAGTAAGGGCTTGGGAATATTTAGATTTGTGTTACGTCTTACGCATTGCAATATATTTTTATGTTGGTTATCTTTTTAAAAAAATCATTAGTTCTTGATTGATCCTTGTGTCCAAAGATTCCTAGGTAGGGCATTACATAGTTGAATCTAGGATGTAGGGGCCAAAAATTTAGACACAAAGGGAAAATTAGTAAATAGAGGAGTGTCTCAGAAAAGAAGGAATCTATGTCCTCTAAATAGGAGAAGGAATCCAAATATGAATTTGAAAAAGAAACCTCAAAGGGTGATCAAGAAGAACCTAGAATGACACCTCCTATACCCAAGACTGGGAGTCAAAAAAAGTTCAAAAACCTAACAAATCATCTCTTACTAACCATTGAAAATCCTTCCAAAGAAAAAATAGGGTAAAGAAAAGATTGTAGGAAAGGGGAAACCAAAGAAAATGGTAGAAGAGACTCTTGACTTGGGTTCTGAGAAGAATAAATTTTATAAAGAAGATACTAGTTTCTCAACTGAAGAAAACAAAAAGAAAGAATCCTACAAGAAGAAGGAGCAACAAGAACCACCTCATAATCCTTTAGTGAAAATATTAAAAACTACATTGCCAAAGAAGAGTAAGAAAACTAAAAAAGTTATAACTCAGTCTTGGGCTATAGAGAAACCTTCTTCTATTGTAGGAAAGAAGAGGAAAGTTAAATCTCCACCTCATGCTCCCAAGCCAAAGTGGTTAAACCTTGTTGCTCCTGTTGCAGAATTACCTAAAAAGCATAAGGAAAAACCATCTACCTCTAGAGTAGTATTAGAGAATCCATCTCCAATGTCTTTGGTTTCATTTTTTTTTTCTAAATAGATATTTTAAGATACAACTAATTTGAAGAAAGAAATAAAATGAAAAAATATCTACTAAACAACCACTATGAGATCACACCTCTTGAAAACCATAGGAGGTAAAAAGAAGAATAAGGTTCAATAAATAGAAGACATTACCCATGAGACCAGTAATGAAAGAGAATACATGTTCAAGGATAGGCCATTATCAAAATAGTAGGGGATTTCATCTAGTGATCATGATTACATATAGATTGAGGTGCCAATTCCAAATTGGTTTGAGGAGAATGTAAAATCCCCTAAGGCTAAAACACAATTCATTAAGAGGATACAAGATATATAGGAAAGACAAGATCAAGAGGTGTTAGATGAAGAAGAGGCACGGGATGAAGAAGAAGCACTAGATGAGGAGGATACATAGGAAGTGTTGGGAATAAAGAAGATTTAGAGTGTCGAAGAATGATATAGAAGAATAGGAGTTATAAGTCATAAATGTGAATGATACTATTTGGATAGGTTAGTAGAAATGGCTACCCAAGAAGCCACAAGGATTTTAAACCAAAATCCCTAGTACACTTCCTAATCAGGATATTTTTAAACTTATATTCATCTATCATTGCCCACTTTTGCATTAATATTATAGAAACAACTGAAGTAGTTTCAATTGTAAGAGGAAAAATGGATCAAAGAAAAAGAAGAATTGTAGCTCAAGTTTGAGAAAGATATCCAAGAAAAGGAGATGAAGTCAAACAGACTAAAGGGTAAAGTAGACCATATTCAAACAATAGTTCTTCAAATAATAAATTGTAGGCCACTTGCAAGAGCCTATACACTTTTTCTCTGAGAGAAACTATTATACTTTTTATTTATGAAAATTTATTGTGATTTACCCCATTCACTAGTCACGTTAGAGGAGTACTTTGACATATTTTAGAGCTCAATTATGGAAATTAAAAATGAATTATGTGAATTCTATCTACATAATTTCATTGTACCCTATAATGTACAATGGGATCCCCTAATCTATATTGGTCACCTTCGAGTAAGAGCTTTTAACTCTTGTATACAAAATAAGGAAAATAGGGTTGTGTAGGGGACTAGTTATAAAGAAATAGAAAAAAAAAGTTATTCTAGGTCCAAGGGAAGAATCAAGATGCCCAAATTATATTTTGAATAGTTGGGTCTTATTAATGAATCAACCATATGTGCAATGGCATACATTGTAGAATAGAAGGAACAATTATGCAATGTTTAGTCAATCAGGGAGAACCACATGGAGAAATGTGTTAGAATACAATGCACAAAGATGGTAGGATCTTACTAATTATCTAAAGAGAAATAAACCTAATTCAATGTATAACTACCATTTAGTGATTCGTTGTAATAGAATCTATATGGAATTGGTTGATAGGCAGGACCTTACTTGGATCTCATTTCTCTTTCATCCTCCATAACTATTTTGGCCAATACTAGATTGGGGAGGAGCTGAGTATGATGATGAAAAGGAGGATCCTAGGTGGAGGCAAATCGGTAGGTCTAATAGATTCTATTAGAATCCCCTTACACCCAATATTTGGATCACTTCATATGTTGACTTCAGAGAGCTCACTTTTCTTAGAAATATTTTAGTTAATTCTTCTTTTAGACAACCATGGAGTTCAATTGGGGGGAATGATAGGCTAGTTTAATGATCATTTTAAATAATTTCTAAAAAAAATATGTAATATTTTTATATGATAGGTATGTTTATGATGCCTAGAACTTGACTATTTTGGTATACTAATAGATACATATGACACACTCTTATGCTTATTAATATATTATGATAATATGATTATGCGGCTAGTTATACATAAGAAAAAGCGATAAGAACATAGAAATATGTCAAATGTGGTTGTTTTTATACCAACCATCTGTTGCAACACTTGGTCATTACAAACTAGCTTACTTCCTACAGCAAAAGACTGTCAAAAGTCCTACAACCTTATAGCAGAGTCGGGTTCAACCAATTCAATCGAGTGAAACCACCTTGTTGATATGTTAGAGGGTAAGAGATAATAGAGACTTGTTCAAATAGAAATTTAATATTTAAAAAAAAACTATTTAATGTTTATGTTATTGTACAAGGAATGGATAGTTATGGTTTAAACAATTGATGTTATATAGTCCTTGTAGGGATCTCCTATAGTTGTTAGATCTTTATGATTTAATAAATCTCCTCCTCTATATTTAAGGACAAAATCATTAGACAATTGAATAATTCAATTGTTAGGTAGCTCTATATATTGTAGCTTCGTGTACTTGAAATGGTTAATGTCATTCTAAATATAATCATATCTTTGACTAAATATATTATCTTTTTTAATTGGTATGCGCACATGAATATACAAAGTCTTGCTTTAGTTTTTTTATCTTTTGTTGATTGTAACCAAACTGTCCTTAGGTGGGCCTATTGAGTTACGCATCCTTAGTCTTTCTTTTATGTTGTTAGAATAGGTAATTAAATTTTCAGTTGATAACTTAGTGGTTTTTAACATTACTATTGGATTGTTTAATATTCCTTCAGCGTGAATGATTTTCAACAAGTTAGTATTGGTATGTCTCTAGTTCATTTTATGCATAAATAACTTTGTATTTTATGTGTTATGTGTTATCATGTTTGTTTGGAAGTTACTTAATTCATTTCTTAGCATTATCCATTTATAGTCATAGCCTTATTTTATTATGTTTATGGTTTTCCTCGCAATTACTTGTCATGAATATGTGACAATCAAAATGATAGCATGATGCACATATAGTATTGGCTCATTTCAAGCGTACATCCCTACGTCGATAATTGAATGTCTCCTAATGCTCGTGAGATGTTTCTTATTCCGATGAATTATATTTGATTTTAGGAGCTTCATAGCTAAGATTACAAGTGAGTATAGGAAGCTCTACAATATGGTGATCTTATGCTGCTAATTTATGCCTTATTATTGTAATCTTATTCTGAAGTTAAAAAAATTTATTTTATTTTGTAAGTTCACATGAGATACCTATTTATTAGGCATGACATGTAGATTGATTTTTGGCATCATTAAGAATAGGATCTAATCATGCTTTTCTACATTAAGGAAACTTAATTTTCAGGTTTGCATATTCAGTTTTTGAATTTCATGTTGTAGCTATTTGAGTCTTGTATCTTAGCCTTTGATTAGTTAACTAGATAGAGATTATTTTTCACAATATTTGGTATATTGAACCTATTTATTTTCCAACAACTCCAAGTTGAGAGGTGTAAAAGCCCCCAGACTTAGGATCTTATCATTCTACAATGTCTAGATAAAAAGGGATCATACACATAGAAGACACATAGCAAGAAATAAAGATACATATACATTACAAAACAAATTATATAGCTAGCAACATAAAAAAAAAATGCATACAAAAAGCATACACTTAACTTCATACATGAATCATACACTACAAAGAAGGGCATACATGGTATGGCATCTTAGACTAGAAGAATCCTCTAATAATGACTAGGAGCCATATCCACCAACAAACAAGGTATGGCATCTTGGACTAGTAAGATCCTCAAATCTTGACTAGGATCCATATCCGTGCAATGACATCCCTAAGTCATAGGCTAGCAAAATCCTCTTTTTGCTAGGTGGTGCATGGACGAGTGAAGACATCACAAGGGATAGCAGTATATATTATGCTAAGTGAGCTTTACAAATAGAAAATGATAAAAAAAACAAAGTAATAAAATCATATGCTAAATAGGTGACTTTCATGTCAATGATGTCAAAAAATTTAGCCCAAGAAAGACATGATGGTTGTTGGGTAACTCTAATAAGGTGTGACAAAGATGATAAAGAATTGTTGCAAGAACACATACCACTTCATGGTGTGTGCAAAATGAAATGTGTGGAGAATGCACGCCCCTATCTTAAAGTAATTACTAATACCAACTAGGATCAGTTGCCTTTAATGTAGAAAGAATGATACATGTAAAAACAATCATGGTGCCACATCAAATCACCATCAACATAGGAAAATTGTGATGATTAAAAACAAACAAAAAAGATCCTACAAGAGTGCAAAAGGGATCCAAAGTTCTGGGGGGCATATGAATATGTGATAAATAATGTATACCCATATTATTGGTTTGAATTGACCTCGTCCCCCGAATATAGTGGAACCAGGAGTACAAAGCTGGAAGAGCACATAAATAATAAAAATAGAATCTTGGGTCAATATGGAAGTGGCCTAAATCTCTTGACACTTTGCATCATCCTTAAAATATAAAACAAAAGACATTTAGTTTACTAAATATAAACATGATGTCATTTCCAAACCTTTTTAAAAGACAAGGAGAGAACTCAAGGATATGCCTTAGCACCATAATCTCTAACAATAGTTGCATTAATTCTTCATGTTAGTAACAAACAACATTTTTTCTTGAGAGGATTGATCTGCGAAAAAAGATGGAACGGGAGGGAGGAGGGGAAAGAGCGGGAGACGGTTTTTTGAATTTGAACACGGGAGGGAAGCTGGGAGCTAAAGGATCTGCAGCAGGATCTACGACAGTGGAAGCGGATTCTGCTATAAGATCCTCGTCATATGTTGAGGAAAAAGCTAGTGGGTCAACCTTGGCATCGTCCAACAAGGATGACGGTCCTGTCATGGGGCTAGAGGCAGAAAAACCTAAAAATTCTAACGTCGAGGATGAATCAACAAAATCGATTGAAGGTAAGTCACATGGCTTTTCTTCGAATCTAGGTAAAGGGAATAGGTCGGGTCTTTTTGGAGTTAAACCCTCTGGCAAGTCCTCATTTTGAAAGGTTAATATTTTGGCTGACCCACTTAAGGGAGAATTTGGCATTGTTATCCCCGACCCGATTGTGGATCATACCGTGTCTATCATGGCTTCTACCTTGGTTGGAAAATTTATGGGTCCAAGACCGAATATAGATTTAGTCAGATCCTTCGCGGAAAAGAAATGGAGGCTTAAAGGCCAAGTTGACATTGTTGCAATGCCAAAAGGATTTTTCTCATTTGAATTCTCTAATGGGGAAGATCTATCATAAGTACTATGTGTTGGTCCTTGGATGATGAGTAAATCCTCCTTATCACTGCAAAAATGGATGACCAATCTCGACTATAATGAGTCTTTTCACAGCTGCTCTTGTCTGGGTTCATCTTCCTGGGATGTCATTGGAATATTGGCATGAGAATATATTGATAGCCATTGTTGGTGCTTTCGGGGAGCTTCTTTCCGTTGACCCAATGACAGCAGCAAGGACAAGACAAGTTTATGCTAGGATTTATGTGAACATACAGCAGAGTGCGGATCTTCCACAAGTTATAACTCTGAAATCAAATTTAGGGTCTTGGAAGCAAGAGGTTGACTATGAATCTTTGCCCTTTGCATTCTTCATATGCAAGAAATCTGGTCACTGGGCGAAACAATGCCCCCAAAAACCTCAAAAGGAAAAAAAAAGGTTCAGGAACAAAACAAAGGTCAAAGAATGGAGTGGAAAAATAACAGAGGAAACTACTTTCCCCTCTATTCTCTCTGACAAAAATAGGGATTAGAAGGTTACGGGTATCTCTGAAGAGAATAATGAGGTTCATCATAAGGAGCAAAAAGGGGAAACCCAAACACGAATAGAACAAGAATCAGAAAAGCAAGAACCAGAAGGAAGGATAAATGAGCTCATTAGTTTGCAAACCTCTACAGAAGAAAGAAAGGAATCTCTCATAGGAGAAGTGTCACTGAAGGACCCAAGGGTGGAAGAAAGTTTGGCTTCTCCCAAAGGACAAGAAAAAGGAAGGGAATCTAGAGAAAAAGACTCCCTGATAGGGACAGAAAATGTCTTATCTCAGAGTTTTGAGGAAAGACAGGAAGTTGAGAATGACCTAATGAGAGGAAACAATAAGGATTCTCCCCTCAACCTAAAACAGATTAAACCTGTGGAAAAACTGGAAAACAAGAAAGCAATAGATTTAGAGGATAAGGAAAACTCTTGGACAATGGTGGGAGATTCAAAGAAAGGATCATGAAAGAAAGGCTTTAGATCGCCCCAAGGAGACCATCATGCTAATGAACTGAGTAAAAACTCAAGGAAGAAACCCGAGAGTGCTTTAATGGGGAACCTCAAGTTGAAGTCGACAAAAAAAAATGGGATCCAAAAACCAGGAGTTCTGACAAGAGGCCAGGAGAAAGTTGATACTGGAACTCCAAGACAAGATAAAGGAAGGAAATTTGAGAAAACCCAGAGGGAAGAGGAAGCAAAACAGAATATTGCGGATGGTAAACAACTCACCATCCATCAGGTTTGTTCTCCAATCCTTAAATGAATATTATTTCTTGGAACATTCGAGGACTCAATGGGCCTCATAAGCAAGATGTAGTAAGTAATTTAGTAAGAGACTCTAAACCAGACATTCTGATGATTCAAGAAACTAAGATGATAAAAGAAAAGACAGAGAAACTAAAACTGATTAAAAATGGAAGCAGTTATGGAAGTAGTTCTGAAGGGGCTTCTGGGGGGTTGGCTATTTTCTGGAATCAACCTTGTTTCAATTGCTAGCTTCTAAAAGAAGAGAAAAACTTTCTTGCAATCAAAGTTTGGAGTCTTAAGGACAATTTTTCATGGATTCTTATTAATGTTTATGATCCTAATACAAAATCAGGAAGATCGAAGCTTTGGAAGAAGCTGCATGAATTTAGGGAAACCTGCTTTGAGAACAACTGTATGATTATGGGGGATTTCAATACCCCTTTGAAGCAGGAAGATAAATCGGGAGGGAACATGACCCAAGTGGAAAGAAGGGTAGATTTGATGGATTTTATAATAAATGAAGGCTTGTTGGACGTTGAGCTGGAAGGTATAAATTATACTTGGTCAAATCATAGGGTTGGAGCTGATCTTATCCAAGTCAAGCTTGATAGAGTGCTCATCACTCCGGACTGGTATACTAAGTATTCATGTGCTCCCACTTCCCTTTCCAGAATTGGGTCGGACCATTTTCCTATATCTTTCTATGTTAGTCCTTTCTCTGGCAAAAGAAATGCACCTTTTAGATTTGAGAAGATGTGGCTTGACCATCCTGATTTGGAGAGTAAAATGAGGGAGTGGTGGAACATAAAGGTGGATGGTTCAGCAATGTTCAAAGTGGTTAAGAAATTGGCTAATGTTAAATTTAATGTTAAACATTGGAACAAGAATATTTATGGGGATATTTTCCAGTCCAAAAATAAAATCCAAATGGACTTGAAAGATATCCAGGAGGAAATTCAAAGAAATGGTCTGACTGAAAGTTTGAAATCCCAAGAGAATCATGTTCTTGCGGACCTCCACAACATAATAACCAAGAAGGAGACTTTCTGGAGGCAGAAATCCAGATCTCTTTGGTTGAAATTAGGAGATAAGAACACTAGTTTTTCCATCTTACTACTCTTAAAAACAAGGCTATAACCAAGATTCATTCCCTTTCTGCCACTAGAGGTATCATTTCTAAAGAAGAGGAAATAAGGGAAGAAATATTGGGGTACTTTGCAACTCTGTTATCTAAGGACCATAACCTTAATATGGAAGATCAAAGAAAATTACTTGCCTTGATTCCTTGCAAAGTAGATCATCTTTCTAATGCTTTCCTTAAAGCCATTCCTTCGAATATTGAAATAAAGAAGGTTGTTTTTTCCTTTGAAGGAGAAAAATCCCCAGGTCCGGATGGGTTCCAAATGTTTTTCTTCCAGCATTTTTGGAGCATTACAAGTACAAATGTTTGTTCTATTGTTAAGGAGTTCTTTGGTACTAAATCTATCCTTAAGGAATTAAACTCCACTTTTATAGTCCTCGTACCTAAGAAACCTGGAGCTAATACTGTTGATGGCTTTAGACCTATAAGCCTCTGCAACTCTTTGTACAAAATCATTTATAAGGTTCTTACCTCTAGAATCATGAGCTTCCTACCTAATCTGATCTCTCCCCAGCATAATGGTTTTGTTCCGGGAAGACAGATTCTGGATTCTATAATAGTTGTTCATGAGAATATTCATTCCCTTCAAGCTTCCAAAAAAACAAGGGCTCCTAATGAAACTGGATCTGTCGAAAGCTTACGATAGAGTGGACTGCTCTTTTCTTTCTAATATCTTAAGGACTTTTGTCTTTGATAAGGATATGGTCAAACTCATAATGCAATTGGTTTCCACTGTGACCTCCTATGTTCTGGTTAATGGAGGATCGTCTAAATTTTTTCACCCTTCTAGAGGCCTGAGGCAAGGAGACCCTATATCCCCCATCCTTTTTGCAATTATGGCGGAATGTCTTGGGAGATACATCAATAGCTTGGTGCTAATTGGTTAGATTTCTAGTCTCCAGCCTTCCTCTGCTTTGCAGAAGTGCTCGCATGAACAATTTGTTGATGACACCATCATGATGAGGGAAGCCTCTGTGAAAGAAGATAGAAATATGAAAAAGGCTCTGAATATTTATACTAATTCTTCTGGTCAATCTATAACTGGGAGAAAAGTTCTTTATTCTTCAGTAATACTCCAGAATAAAGACAAAGGAAAATTTCTGCAATTCTTGGATGTAAGATATGGATATTCCCTGCCTCTTATTTGGGCCTTCCCTTATGTCTGAAACGAGATGAGTCATTCTGGAATGGAATAATAGACAGATTTCAAAATAAACTGGCTGGCTGGAAAGGAGCTACTTTGAGCCAAGCTGGTAAAGTTCAACTTCTGAAATCTACCCTTCAAAACCTTCCAGTTTATGCTCTTAGTCTCTTCAAAATTCCTCAGAAACATGTTGATTTGATTAAAAAAATACATAAAAGATTCCTTTGGTCTGGTGTAAAAGAGAAGAAAAGGTTTATCCTTGTGGCCTGGGATGTGGTATGCAAACCAAGGAAGTTGGGAGGGCTTGGAATAAGAAACATAAGAAATACTAATAAGGCCCTACTTGCCAAACAGTGTTGGAGAATCTTTGAAGAGGAAAAGGAATGGAACCCTATTCTTAAGAGTAAATATCATCTTCACTCTTTAGAGGAAACGTTAAGGAATCCTATGGACATCCAAGGGTCCTTCATCTGTAACAGTATTTGTAAAGGCAAGAACCTGGTTAGAAAAAGGGTCAGATGGAAATTAGGAAATGGCAGGAAGATTAATTTTTGGAATGACAAATCGCTGAAGGATATAGCTCTTAATGAGAATCGGGAATGGATACCTGCTATTTTGGACTGCAAAGAGATGATTGGGGAAATGATCTCAGATTACTGGATCAATAAGGACTGGATAGATTTAGGCTCTTTTGATGTTGATCTCAAAACTATTAATAAACAACTTAATCAATGGTTCTTAAGAGATAATGAACAAGATACTTTGATTTGGGGTCCTTAGGCAAATGGTAAATTCTTTGTTTCCTCTGCTTTTGCCCTTCTCCATATCCAGGAAGATCATCCCATCAGCTCTCAAGTATGGAACAATAAGCTTATTCCTAAAATTAACATGTTTTTCTGGGTGCTTGTTCAGAACAAAATTCTTACAGTGGACAATCTTTGCAAAAGGGGATTTAATATGCCCAATAGATGTATCTTGTGTTGTTCTAAAGTTGAAACTAGAAATCACTTGATGATTCACTGTTCTTATACTAGTAAGGTGTGGGATTCTATTCTCAAACAAATCAACTTGGAATGGGTGAAACCTCAAAATATTCAAGATCTTGTAAAACAATGGCTTTGCCCCTTTACTGGAAAAGACTCTAAAGATCTCTGGAATTTGTTTCTTCCCCACTTTACCTAGAGAATCTGGAAGGAGAGAAATAATAGAGTTTTCAGAGAAAAAATCAGTCCTTACGAGAATGTTGCAAACCAAATTTGTAGAAGCTTAATGGAAAATTTCAGAGGTTCTCTCCCTAGAGACTCTCCTTTAAAGAATACTCAGGTCTTCATAGATATTCTCAGCAAGAAAAATCAGGGGCAAAAAGATAAAGACTTAACATTGAGGGAAAACACCATATGGACTGCTCCACCGATTGGATGGGTAAAAGGAAACTTTGATGGTATAGCGAAAGGGAATCCAGGAAGAGCTGGAGTGGGTGGTTAATCAGAGACTGGGCTGGAAATTGTCTGGGCGCTGTGACTGCTCCCTTGAGAATTCAGACTAACCATGTAGCGGAAGCTAAGGCAGCTCTTCAAGTAGTGATTTTGGCTAAAGAGTTGGGATATTCGAAGCTATGGTTGGAGGAAGATACCCTAAATATAATAAATTGTATCAAAGGCAAGAATGAGGCCTCGTGAACAATAGCCCATATTAAAGATAAAATTAAATCTTTTTTGAAATTGTTTCAAGAAACTTATATTTCCCACATATATCGTGAAGGAAATAAGCCGACGAACGACTTTGCTAGTGTGGGGGGCCATAATGATGTCACTCAATTATGGAAAGGGGAAGTGGATCTTAATATTGAGATCTTAAGTCTTATCAAATATGATAAGCTTAATTACAATGAAAGCACAATTAATACAAAAATCAATGATGAATATGACACTTAAGATTAAGGGTTATGAAAGTTGTCAGTCAAGGGATGCAAAAATTATGAAGAACGTTACCTCACATGGATTGTGGGTATTTTCTAGCATTTTAAAATAGAGAAACCAAAAGAGTTTTGTGTTTTTGCCCGCTCGCATCCAGAAAGCTCAGAATTTATCTGCGAAGATGGGAGGTGGTTTGAAAAGGGAGGAGCCGCTGGATTGCACGAAATGGAAACAGAAGAAACTTTTTTGGAGAAGACTGAAGCGCAGTGGGGTGACTCAGTATATGAAAAAATTGCATGGCTGGGACAAATAAGTTACTAAAAAATTTGCGGATGGCTAGAAAAATGGCAAGGTAAATTTGTGGGGTAAGTCTTTTACGCTTACGCTGAGCATAATCTCTGAGATTATGAGGTTGTCCATAGAAGGTATGAAATTTTATAGGGACAATAAACGTATGGGGTTTCAAGCTTTTAAGATTTTCCCTAAATCTGAAGATGAAGAAGCTCTCTTGAGCAAAGGGTCTGGAGATTATGTGGAGATTAAGAAGATTAAGAGTCATTGGGTCGATATTGTGATGGTCATGATAGAATATTTTACTCTAGATGGGCGCTACTCAAAAATCTACAATCTTCACCTTGTTTTAGTGAACCATTTTAGACATAACAAGAAAGTCTTGGTTCCTTTCTATCTGCTTAGTTCTCTAAACAACAACATTGTGGAGCACAGGAAAAAGGCCAGCAATTTGGCACTGCATGAAGGGTTAATCATGCTTATTGCAGAATATGCCAGGAATTACATCACGAAACCCATTCCTAAAAGGCTTAAAGGGAATGCCACGAAAATCAAGTTGGAAGGAAAAAAGGTGGACTCAAAGAAGAAGGAAAGGAGTAAGATTGAGGAAAATCTAGACATAGAATAGGATTCTGAAGACCAAACCCTAGCCCCTCGAGGAAATGAAGAAGAGAACATACAGGATGAGAAAATGGAGGATGAGTCTGTGAATGAGGAGGATGAACCTAGGAACAATGAGGAGGATCCTGTGAATGAGATGGATGATGCTACGAATGAGGAGGATGCCTATGTGAATGAAGAAGAGACTCCCATGAATGAGGAAGATGAGAATAGGGTAAATGAAGAAGAAAATCAAGAGGAGGAAAAAGAAGAAGATAATGAGGGTAAAAACAAGGAGGAGTGATAGAATCCCTAAGAGTAATGAGGATTATGGTGCAAATATGGAGAAATGGATCAGCAAGAATATGAATGAAATGAAGTAGCACTTGAAGGAGATGGAAGAAGCCATGGAGCCCTTTAAAACTAAGCTGGAAAAGATGGAAGAAGATCTTTTGATGAAGGTAAATAAAAATAACTTGAATAAAAAGATAACGGCCAGAATTACTGCTCTGGTGGAGAAGCTGAAAGATATGAAAGAAAAAATCAGCCACAATGGGCATATGATAAGCATCATTCTTAAGCATAGCAATGAGGGGCTTATAGTCTATGTTCTTAATTTTAAGGCTTTGTATGCTTATTTGGAGAGCAACATGCTGGAGAATACAAGTATCACTATGGAAGACAAAGCTGGGAGTTCGGGCCCGGGAACCAGAACAAGAAGTGGCATCAAAAGGAAACTTCTAGAGATACCTAAGGAGTTGAAAGCCCTTAAAGACTCGATTGATATGATGGAAGATATGCAAAAAGAGGCTGAGAAAGCCTTTGAAAGTATTAAGTAGTTTATCTTTCTGTTTCGTGCATGCAGTTTGCCTGGAAGTTGTGCTGGTAACTTTTTTTGGCTATTTTTTGTGTCTCTTTTTGGGTTTGCTAGGGTTAGCTGGGGTCCTGCTTCTTGTTGTATAGCAGGCTTTCGATGTTTGTAAGGGCTTTTACTGTTTATCTTTTGTTCTAAGCTATAAATGGTTTCAGGTTCCATTCAAAACATGTATTTACCTTAATCAAAAACAATAGTTGCATTTAAAATGCTAGTAGTTGTGCACTTCTAGCCCAAAAAGATAAGAGCGAGAATGACTTTTTCTTAACTTTCCTCCATTGAAAATTTCCAAACCTTTTTTTTAAAAGACAAGGAGAGAATTCAAGGATATGCCTTCGCACCATAATCTCTAATAATAGTTGCATTTAAAGTGCTAATAGTTGTTTACTTCTAGCCCAAAAGGATAAGAGCGAGAATGACTTTGACATCAAAGGCTTAACACAATTTCACATTGACTTGGGTATCTAATTGTAGTAAGGAAAACCATTGCATGTTCTTATAATACTCTTCAAATGATTTTTCATCCCTCATCTTCATCTTCACTCAAACAAATGATTTCAAAGTCCCAATTATCCTCTAACTTTGAATATGATTCTAAAAGAACAAGGGTAAATATCCTACATAGAAGACAAAAACAAACAATAACTACCAACCCACCATTTTTCTTTCATTTCCTACTTTATTTTAATCTAAAAATTTCAAACAATCAACTTTTTTTAATGATAAATTGTAACAATTTTAATATAAATAAAAATATTATTATAAAAAAATTTGTGTTAGAAAATTGTGTACTTCAATGTAAATATTGCACTTAAGAAACACGCATCTTGATCCATCATTAACATGGAAACAAATTTAATCTAAAAGAACGTAATACTCATACCCAATAGTAAATTTCAATAACATAACAGTTATTAAATCAATAACAAAGTTCATCTTGTAAAACAAGAAATTTCATCTTGTAAACCAAACTGTAAACTACTATTACCAATTTCATCTTGTAAACCAAACTGTAAACTACTATTAGCAAATTTCATGAAATGAACATGCCTTCGTACACAGAACCCCAAATAGTAAACCCTAATATAAAAGAACAGAATAGTGTCTACCCCCACATTTCTTTTAACCTAAAAAAAATATCGTACACAGGATCCATACAAATTTGATCCAAATACACATAATTTTGTCCATCCACATGTACACAGGAGAAAGTTAACAAAATCCAAATTCAAGGGGAAGAAAACGCAGAGAAAAAATAAATATTAGGAAGCTTGGAAACAGAAGAGCAGGATAAATTAGCAAATAAAAACACCCAAATGATTAAAAAAGGCACCTGTTCTCCATTGTTTCTGATCAAGAAGATATCTCTTTCGTCGGTATAGAGCAGAGACCTCAGGCTTTTGGGGGTTTCAGGCTCGGCCATTGTATACAACTTAATGCTTCCTGCTTCAATAACTTAATGCTTCCTGCTTCAATAATAAAACATTGACTCGCATTCATTTATTACAAAGTCTAGTCTGAGGATTATAACAAACCACATCCAGTGTGAAAGGAAAGCAAATTTTCTTCAATTTTCCGAAACTATTAATAAATAAAATGAAATACCGTGTAAATCACGAAGCAAATGTGGATGTCGTTACTTTGTCTTGTCCATTTTGGACGTTTATTAGAGTGGAGAGAGGGAGCAATGAAATTGATTTTGTTTCTTTACAATGGAGGCGCTAATTGTGGTCATATGGGATTCCCATATCGGATCCCATATGACCGCGGTCTGTATGAAGGCCGATAACCCAGTGAGGGTATCTTCATCGCACTTGGAAAGTGCACGTCACAATTTGCGCGAGAGGGGCCACTGCTCTCATATAATGGTTTTTTTTTCCCAAATTTAAAGATAACTAGCCTTTGCATCCGAGAAGATTATATCCATTAATATGTAAGAGAGTATAATTTATATGTGCATAAAATATACATTAATTTCATTGGCCATACTTGCATTTTCTCGAGGACGGTTAAGAACCAAAAGTGGATTTGCAAGTTACGGCCATTTGTTTGCCAAGGCCTAGGAATTGTTGTCTATACATACCCCAGTGAGTAAATTTGAGTTTTATCCCTCTACACAATGAATTAAGACCTTAGACTTGTTGCATTTGAAAGGTAAGAGACAACACTTCACACCTCAATTGAAATCAAATCATTACCACACCGTACAGGGCCGTACACAATTACTGAACATGGAATATGCAAGAAATTCACAATTTATATTCAATATTCAAAATGCCAATCATCACAATGTATCTCTTCGCCTTGGAGAGGTTAGATTCAACCTTTATATGTCTTCCCCAATGGCCCCTAACCACTTTTTGAACTATGGTGACCGTTGGGTGCAAAATGCAACTTTTGATGAAAAGTTGCCATTAACAAAGTTTTTACAAAAAGTTGTCAAATATGACGTTTTTGCAACTAGATGACTTTGAATCATCTTAGACTTGCTACAAACCTCCTAAGACACATCCTAAACACTTATATGGCTCCCCTAAATACCCCTAAGCCCATATGTCCATGATGGCTCATAGACTTGCCAAATCCGTGTCATTGGGTTACAAGGTGGGGTCTTATTGAAAACTAAACAAACTTATTACAAACAGTTTAAGGACCAAGTCTTTATGTTTTTGTGGTCTTTTGACCTTTTCTTGCTCATGCAGTGCCTCTCTCTCTCTCTCTTTACTGATATCTCTCTCTCACTCACTCACTACTCTCCCTTTCTCCTTCTAATGCACCCTCTCTTCCTCCCTCCCTCATTCCATCTCCCTCCATCCAACTCTCTCTCCCACGGGGTCTTCACTGAAGAGGAAATACACAATCACATGTGTTCATCTTGGGGGGTTTAAAATGGTTTTAAAAGATAACAATATATTGCCTAAATAGGGGGAGGGGGGCGGGGCGGGGGGGGGTTTATATAGGAAAAGGGGTGTGGGGCATTAGGTAGGTATTGGAGGGGGTGACAAAAAAAGAGTTTGGGGCAATATTTTTTGAAAATAGGGATATTCTTTAGTATCTCATGAAATCACATGCTATGACCTAGATTCACTAAGTGAAGCCCCCGTGCTCTCTCTCTCTCTCTCTCTAAATTTATAAGATACAAAATGCAACAAATTTTATGAGTGCATTTTTTTGTGGCTCACTTAACATGAGTGCTATTTTTTGTGGCTTACTTAACACAAGTGCATTTTGTGCCTTATAAAATGCACTAGTGTTTTATGAAAATACAAAACATGGTCATATTTTGTAGCTCACGAAACATGCTCATATTTTATAAAGCACAATATTTGCTTACATTTTGTAAGCACAAAACACGCTCATGTTATGTTTTAGTATTTACCAAGCCATAATGCAAAAATCATCCATTTGGCCATTTTTTTGTACACTATCTCCATGCACATGCCCCAAAACTTATGGATCGTGTTGATTATGCATATTGTACAAGTAAATTAAATTTTTTTTTTTATTTTTTTATTTTTTTCATAGTTTTGTTCACACTTACTATGTTAATGTTTCACAAATATTATCTTTCATAGGACCTCTGGTGGTTTTTTTATGAGTTGTTGGGGAGAATTTCGCAATGGGCTACAAATATGAGGGCATGGATAGGACCAAGAAGGCCATTAGATCCATTCGTTTATGAGTTGAGGATAACTATTACCTCATTTTGGAACTTGTTGATAGATATGGCATCTCTAACTTCACAAGTCCCTACATGTAGTTGTTCATTTCCTCAATATGGCAATCTAGTTCTACTCTAGCTTCAACGCAGATAAGGAGGTTCTAAGTGGACTCTACAGAGTCATATGATGTTTGTGTTGAAGCACAAATAGTTGCTAAGGTTGAGATATTTAGACTTGCACAAGGAGTTCTCTTTCACAAAATAAATGCAAGGCAACTTGGTTGGCATTGCAGTGAGATAACAATCTATAAAGGGCATTATTTAAGTTTAAAAATGGAACTTTTCCTCTTTTTATATTATTATAAAATAATGAAACTTAAAGTTGGCAAATGAGAATGACTTTTTTAAAATTTTCTCATCTCAAATACATGGTGAGAATGATTTGGTGCTAAGGTATCAAACATTGAGAGGAATGCACTTTGAGTATTGAGCTAAACATGTGATGCTTCAAGTTGTGAGCACAATTGGAATATGTTTGAGCACATTCACTGTAAGAAGTGCAATAGACAATTAGTGAAGAAGTTGAATGCTCTAGTTTGTGGTTATTACAACCTACAACTTCACCACATGGAATTTGAACATTAAATTATCACCTATCACTGTGAAGGAGACTGGTCCACAATTAGACTGGATCACTGAAGCTGAGGTTCCTATCTATAGTGATGAGAATCTTGATTGAGTTGACTAGATGGATAGTAAGGAAGTAGTCATGGCAGAAGAGGATATTGAACAAGCAAACCTCTTGGATGATGGTGTGGGTGTTAATGAGATGTATCATTATCTAGGGCCTATCTTGCATGCTCATGGAATGGGGTCAAGCGATGCAAGATCTTGTAAGCCATAGATTTTTAGCTTTTGGTTTAATATTTATTTGAAATGTGCAATGACATAGACTTCATATTCCATGTTTTTTGTATATATCAAACAATATCTATATATCTAAATATATTATTTCTTTTAACTAAAATTTGTGTTTATACTTGAGTGATTGATGTATAGAGTGTATGCAATCAAAGCAGCTTATATTTGTTGAGACTATTGTGTCTTTAAGGTTTATTTATTAACCGATGCATTTAACAAGTTTTAAATCAATTACAAAGAATTTTTGGCTTCGATTGTGTATTATTTTTTATGCAAACAATGAATACACAATTGAAGCCAAAAACTCTTTGTACTCAATCAATGGATTGTGGAAGACTTATGCATTTAATTACAGTTTTAAATCCTTAAAATGTTTATATTTCTTGGATTTTCCAATATGCCAATTCTTCTTTGTCAAATCTGAACACTGAGTCCGAGTAAAGGAAACAGATTTGTTGAGTCTAAGGCAAGTCCAAGTCTTGTAACACGGCATTGATGTTTGTTGGTTCAGTTGATATAAAACTCCAATTTCCATCTGTCTTTGTCTTCTTTCTATTTAAAAACAAACCAGTTGTAATTGTCTTGATTTATGAAAAGAGAAACTTAAGTTAATAGCATATAGCATTTCATTTAAAATTTTATAGCTGTATAGGAATTTTCTAACATTGAGATTCTTCTTACTTATTTTTTAAATAAATAATATGAGCACAAACACGCCCCAAAAAGAGAGTTTGTGGTATCTATAAAAGTTTTGCAACTCCAACAATCTTGCTACATACAGAATCCACATTCCCTATGAACAATGTTATAGATTTACACCTTGCATCTCTACAATTTCCATGCACTCATATCGTTTCTTCATAGATTTACACCTTGCATCTCTACAATTTCCATACACTCATATCATCTATATGAATAATACTGCAGGTCTGCATATCACAAAACAAGCAGAGCATTGTAGTGTGGATCTCAAGCACATTCAACCTTGTTTACTCCTGTTGAATTGTAGTGTGCATCTCACAGCACATGCAACCTTGTAGTTTACATATCACAACAGAAGCAAGCTTCTTTGTATACCACTTCTACAGTTGAACAAGCAACATAGACAACTTTAGGCCAGATTTACACCTCACCAAGGCATATTCTCATTCTCAAGCATCATGAGGCTAGATTTACAGCCCCCAAGACATGTTCTCATTCTCAAACATCTGAAGGCTAGATTTAGACCCCCAAGGCATATTCTCATTCTCAAGCATCTTAAGGCTAGATTTATACCCCACCCCAAGGCATATTCTCACTTCCCCATCGTATGATCTCACTCAAGTAAGCACGAATTAAGACATGTAATGTAATGTCACTACGTGGACACCACAGGCTGACATTGTATACCAAGTTAAGGGCCCACAAAAAGCATTTTGATCAGCATAATTGACGGATAGCAGCAATGAACGGTAAGCATTGTTTGCATTAGAAAGCTGATGTTATGGGCGATGTACCTGGTGCTCAGGATCTTATGGGGTTCTATGCAGGATATAGTAAAATATAGCTTGCTATGAATGTTATGGGGTTTTTTTTGTCAGACTGTAAAATATAGGTCGATATAGTAAAATTAGCATGCTGATGCTATGGATCTGTGGGGTTCAACGTGAGAGACTGTAAATGCAACATGCTAGATAGCCCCTTCATTTGAGAAAGGCACCCTAAGTATATAACAAAACGACAAGAATGGTTTGAATATATCATTCAGAAACTAATATAAGAGAAATGTTGGACATTTCTATAGGGGCTCGCTATGATTTTTCCACTTTTTTAACTTCACAACTTCTAGAGGGGAATGCCACAACTTCTTACTTGCCAAATAACTTCTGAAAGTTGACTACAACCATCTAAATTACCTGCATCTGATACTGATTCAGAATTGGAGCTACAACAAATGCAATCAAGTGGTCTCATAAAAGCCAAGCATCAATAATCAACTAAAACTGAAATTTAAAAAGAACAAAAAAATTGCTGATGCCAGACTATAATCATAAACTACACTACGCCAAATACAAAATTTATAGAGCTGTTTGACAAAAAAACACTCTCTTCCTAGATTCCAGACACAAGAAGCCTATTGTGCCTAATTTAAGGGTTTGTATCCATTATGAAATTCCCATGCTGTGAACTATTGGCAAGATAAAACTACATATAATGCTTAAACTGCCAAGATCACACATGGGAACCACAGAATATACATTCAAAAGCAGGAAATATATTTAGCAGCTAAAGACCCTCTTTTAAATAGTATGTTCATATCATACGTATACTAATCATACGTATACTAAATAAACTTTAGGCCATAAGAGCTTCTGTGCAACTATTTACAGAGAGAAAGATTATGTTCAAACTGCCTATTTATTATATAATGCTCTATTTAATATACTGCTATAAGAAAAGTCCTCTGAAGGCCTTCATTTCTTGCATGCTTAAACCCTTCGACAAACATCTCCATCACAGACGACTTCTGCTGGCTTGTCCCCATTTTCAAGATGTGTTTGTTGTTTCCCATTTTCATCAGAGTGATTATCCTTGAAAGCACAATCTGGATGAAGATCAAAATCACAGCCTTTGCAGTAGAAAGACCAACCACTGCCTTCTTCCTGACACCCATCACAGTTGTAAGCCGTCCTCTGAGTCAAATTCAGAGAATGTTCATGCAGTTCATGATTTATTTCCTTTGGATATTTCTCTGCTGCTTCTTCTGTTTCTTTCTGCAGCTCTATGAGGCGTGCATCGGTAAAGGGATAAGCTTTGAACCCATGGGCAGAAACAATGTTTCTGGCATCTGTTGTCACAGTTTTCCCATCGGGGCCAACTATGACCAAAGATGGAATTGATTTAATGTGGAAATAGCGGCTTAGATCCTTCTTAACTTTGTCTCCAAATGGAAGAGCCAACCATGGCATACTTGCATAGTACTCATCAAAGGATTCTTTGTCTCTGTCACTAGAGAGGAAAACAATCTCAAAGGCTTCTCCATTTTGCTTGAGCTTATTGTATACTTGTGCAAGCTTTGGTGTGAAAGCTCGGCATGGTGGGCACCAATGAGCAGAAAAATATAAACCAACTGTCTTGCCTGTGAGCTCAGAAAGTGGTACCTGCAGCAGAATCATGGTTAAGAACGATCATCTCATTTGTGGCTCTACTATGTTACTAACAAACATATAGGTGGCTTGCACCAACTGTACAACTAAAAGGGTTAGTTAAAAGCTAGGGCTCCAGATGGGCACTACAACGCCCTTTCTCAAACAATTACAGCATTAAATGATTTGGCTCTTTTGCAAATCTACTGTTGATGGAGGTGAAGTTGGTTGATCACAAATGTGACAATTGTAGCATATTAAAATAGATATAAAAGTTAATGTTTTGACATTTCCATGGATAAACATTTCTAGGATGTGTCTGGATACAACTGTGGTAATCTATTTTCCTCCAATGTTCAAGCCCCTCCCTTGGGGACCTGCTTGAAGAAAAAATCAGATTCTCAAAGAAGAATAGAATTGAAGGATTATTGCTTAAACAATAGAATTGATGCCTTTTAGGTCCCCATAATATTATAAAGTTATCTCTGGTATGTATCCTTAGTTTAGTACAATATATTGTAGTAATAGAGAACCCTGCACCTGATGGGAATCAGGTGGCTTGTTAGTCCATCAGAGCATGTATCAGATTGTACTGAGTAAGCTATCTCTATGTCTAGCTGCCATGTCCCTTTTTGTCTCAGAAAAGAACATTACACACCATTGTCTATCCAGGGATCACAGTGCCGCTTTTAACAGTACTTTTTTGTATTTATTAATTAAATTGAAAATCTTAACACAACTGATTTCTGATTTTCAATTTAATTAATAAACACAACGAAAAAAATAGTCAAGATTTTCTGTTTTTCAAGTAAATCAATAAATTAAACAAAATACAGTCAAAGGTACATTAAAGTTCTGATTTTCAATTTTAAAAAAAAAAACAGTTAAAAAAATACAGTCAGAAGTACATTGTGATCCCTGGACAGATGTTGCCACATTACACTAGCTTAATGTTCAAGCTACGGCTATCTAGGTTTCTTGTACTGTATTTGTCATGAAAGAGTCTTATGGAGATTATGGATAGTTGTGGGGTAAAACTCTGTATCGATAGCTGCCTATATTGTGCATCTTTTCAATTTTTGCCATTTCAGTGTTCTAATTTATTTCCACTAATCTAGCTGTTTAGGACACATGTAGGTGAAATAAAGGAAAAAAAAAATCTCCACAACTGGTGATGAAAGGTTGAATGGATCAGGCATTTACCTTTCCACCACTGTTTGTGATAACAAAATTGCGCTCGTCAGAGACTAGCAGAGATTCCAAGACCTGTGCAGCACGTATGGCTTCCTCTTTGGCTTTGAGTTCATCCAATTTCTCCTTTGTAAATGGATAAACTTCAACACCATGTTCCGAAACCAGTTCCACAGCTTCTGTTTGTAACGTTTTCCCATCTGGGCCAAGCACAATCAAAGTTGGGATGCCTTCAATTTCAAAGTATCGCCCCAGATTCTTCACCTTTCGATCACCATAAGGCAGAGCAAGCCATGGCATGCTTCCAAAATATTCTTCAAAGGACTCTGCATCACGGTCGCTAGAGAGGAACACAATCTCCAAGTCCTCACCCCTGCTCTTCAGATCATTGTAGAATTGTATAAGCTTTGGAGTAAACCCTCTGCAAGGAGGGCACCAATGAGCTGAAAAATAGAGGCAAACAGTCTTGCCTACCAGCTCTGATATAAGCACCTATTTATAAAGAGAGTAAAATTTTAGTTATTCCAATGGATTCATATGGGATATCATTATTAAATTTTGTACTACTTGTGCTACAAAGATAGCTAAAATTCAGGAATAACAAAATGAAAAAGATTTGATAGAAAACAGAGGAACCCTAAATATCATAGTCATAATAAAGACGTATCCTGTGAAAATCGAAGCCTCAACTCGGATCATTATTACATAAATCTCACTCACTTTTTTCCCTCCCTTGCCAATGACATAATCTCTGTCAGGAGAGACCAGAAGAGAATTCAGGGACTGTGAAAGCCTAATGGCCTCCTCCTCAGCTTTAAGTTCAGCAAGCCTTTCTTTGGTAAATGGATATGCCTCCGCGCCATAATCTCCAATGATACTTACACCATCAGTACTAATAGTTTTGCACTTCTGGTCCAAAAAGATAAGGGTGGGAATGCCTTTAACATCAAATTCCTGATCAAGTTTCTCTTTGGCCTCTGTATCTGACAATGGCAAGGCGAGCCATGGCATGGTCTTGTGATACTCTTCAAATGATTTTTCGTCTTCATCGTCAGACACAAAGACGATCTCAAAATCCCCCTTCTCCACTAACTTCGTATAAATTTCTGAAAGAACAGGGGTAAATGCCCTGCATGGAGGACACCAATGGGCAGAAAAATACAAACCCACTATTTTCCCTTCCAGCTTCTCGACTTTGACCTGAGGATTTTGAAACAAGCATATCTGAATGATGAATCATAGCATATTTTACAAAAATAATTTTGATATTCAAAGAAATTTTTTAAGAAAACTTTGTTTAAGATCGACAATTAGGATCAAATTCAGTGATTTATCATTAGAATGCAAAAAAATATGTTGTATCCCACTTCCTAGTTTAATCTAATTACAATAATTTGTGTTACTTAATGGCAAATTTAATCTGAACGAACAAAATGTTCTCTACCCAACAATAAACTTTAATCTGAAACAACAGAATGGTGTTGAAGTAATCATAGCAAATTCAATCTTAAAGAACACAGTGTTATATACCCATTAGCAAATGAGCATGGCTAATCTTAAATAACAGAATGGCTCTTTCAATCTGACAGAATATAGCCATGAAAACAGAGTTCCGCACATCCAATCACAAATTGAATCCGAATGGGCATAATCTTCTCTACCAACATATACACGGTAGAAAGGTATGAAATTCCAAACTAGTATAACTTAAAACAAAGAAAAGAGTTAACTAGCTAGTAGAATCAGTGTGCAAAATCATCAAAACTGAAACCCAATTGATAAAAATCGCACCTGTTCTCCATTGTTTCTGATCAAGAAATCTCTTTCCTCAGTGCAGAGCAGAGACCTCAGGCTGTGTTGTGTTTCAGGCTCAGCCATCGCATACAATTTAATTCCAACTGATTCACACTAAAAAACTTCCTCAATTTCAGAACTATCTGTTATGCTGTGATTGCAATCGTATCCCCCTTTTTATACTGCAGTAGCGTAGGAGAGAAGAAAGGTAAGTGATAGTTATGTTCATTTATGAGGAAGGACCAAGTTCCCCCCTTTCTAGTATTCACCAAGGGGTTTCTCCTTATCTCTCAAGATAAATGCATTTTCCTCTTTATGTGGAAATCTATTGGCTGGAATAATTGGTATACTTGGGTTAAGGTTTTGGGTTATTTCATGTAGGTCTAAGGTTAAGGTTGAAATTTGTATCATATTAATTACTAATTGTATTGTGCATTGGGCTCGGGCTGGGCCCACAAAGGCTAGTCTGCACCGTATAGAGGGAGGTTTGAGGTCGTGGGTCATCCCATGGTCTCGGTTTTGAAACTCCTCTCGGATTTATCTGGTGTGATCTAGAGTGGGCCGATGGTCTCACCCCTTGAGGATAGATACGGCTTGTGATAAGGCTTGCATTATTCAATTTTGTGTTGTTTACTATTGGGAGACTAGTTTCCTCTTAGCCATTCTTTTGTATCAGAAAAGAAAATTCGACCAAAAAAAGTAAATTTGGAGATTAGTCTCGTCTCGGCCTTCCATTTCACTAAAAAAAAGCTAAACTTGAATAACTAGTTTCATTCCGGCCCTTCATTTATATTCAAAAAGTCCAAAAGAATAAGCATCAAACAAAGTGTGGTTGAGTTCCCTAACTAGACCTTAAATGATAAAAAAAATTGCCCGTCCTTTCTGGCTTCTTTCCTACGCCATCTTGGTAATGTGGCACTAATTTTTATGAAAAAGACATATTTATTTAAAGTGTCCATAGACTTTATTCCAAAAATAAATAAACATCCCTTTAGTATAGAACACCATTTCAAAGTCAAAGCAAAAAAGAACAACCAGGTAATTGCTAAGAAAATTAAAATAAAATACTTTGTATTCAAATGTTAATTAGAGCCCAATTCGCATACAAATTGCTTCAGTGAAGTCCAAGTTACAATTATATTTCCTGTGTGTGAGAGCCCATAGAGAATTTTCTCTTTAAGGTTTTCTTTGGAGGTGCCCACAGAAAAAGCAATTTGCGTGTCTCTTGCAATGACAAATGGACGATGATTAATCATCATTGCTTGTTTTAATAAAACTGTGTTGATATCCATGTCGTCTGAACATTGAATGGATAAGTCCGATATCCATGTCGTCTGAACATTGAATGGATAAGTCCGATATCCATGTCGTACAGGAAAATTGCTCCCCAAGTTCGCCAAATGGATTTACTTCCTATCCAAAATAATTTCAATTTTTAAAATATGAAATCAAAGCTTTGATTAGCCTTGACATAGGTAACTACAACATCATTTTCCGAGGAAATTGTAATCAAGTTTGGATGTGATCTTTACTTCAAATAAAAAATAATAATTTAAAAATATTTAAAATATTTAAAAAAAAATTATAGTTGTAGGGGAGAGGACCTAGTAGCCGCTCAGGCTAATTTCGTGCACCTAGAACTCCTAAACTGTAAAGCGGATTTTTTCAATTTTTTCGGTGTGTCTCCGTAGGTGAGTCGAGAGCTTAAAGCTAAGGTTTCAGCTTTTGGGTAATCGTAGATCTCTCTGTAGAGATCGTCGAGCGCGAAGTGGTCAAAAAGTGTCATTTCAAAAGTGGTGCCCGGTACTCCCCCCTGCAACAATAAAATATTCAAAACATAATCACTTTAGACCCAATAATCGATCGCTATTGCACCCATGACCAAATTCTTTGTGATTTTGGTACGTTTAGGGGTGATTATAAAATAATCACTCTAACACTTTACTTGTTTGTGTCAACATCTTAATATAACTTGTCGATGACCCCATTTACCCTCAACTGACCCCATAACAAATCACATTGACACCACATTTATCCAAGCGGTGCCACATAACCGACGTTGAGTTACCCATTAACTGCCCATCAATAACCCTAAAACCGTGCTCTTGTACCTTTTTTGATCATTTTGCCTTCTTGTTTTCTCTCTGTGCCTCCTCTCAGCGCACGACAGTCCATCTCTGCGCGTCTTCTCTACTTCAGGTGATGCTCCAATCACAAGTAACAATGATTTCACGAGTTCCTTATTGTTCAATGTGTGTGCATAACTGGTTTTCATGAATTTCTTGCGTTGCATAACTTGTTTTCGTGGTTTCCTTGCGTTGCATAACTTGTTTTCTGTCTGTTCTCTTCTAATGCGTGTGCATAACTTGTTTTCATGAAATTATTGCAATATATGTGACAGAAATAGGGAACATTGTCGATTTAATCATGAGAAGATGTTATATTTCTTTTCAATACAGTGTGTTTGTAGTTTGAATCATTTGGCTGACTTATTTCTAGGGCTTAATCATTTCTCTGTTAAATATTTTGAGTATATTCATTTATGGGTGTCAAGGGTTTCTGTCTATTCTCTTCTAATGCGTGTGCATAACTTGTTTTCATGATTTCCTTGCAATGCATAACTTATTTTCTTGATTTCCTTCAGGTGATTTCCGTAGTTCCTTAGAGGCTTATGAATGCTAGATTATCCACTGAAATTATTGTAATATATGTGACAAAATAAGGGATCATTGTCATTTTAATCATGAGACGATGTTGTATTATTGCAATATATGTCACAAAAATAGGGAACATTGTCGATTTAATCATGAGAAGATGTTGTATTTCTTTTTAATACATTGTATTTGTAGTTTGAATCATTTGGCTGCCTTATTTCTAGGGCTTAATCATTTCTCTGTTAAATATTTCGAGTATAATCATTTCTAGGTGTCGAGGGTTTTTGTTAATTATTGCAATATATGTGATAGAAATAGGGAACATTGTCGATTTAATCATGAGAAGATGTTGTATTTCTTTTTAACACAATGTATTTGTAGTTTGAATCATTTGGTTGACTTATTTATAGGGCTTAATCATTTCTCTGTTAAATATTTCGAGTCTAATCATTTGTGTGTGTCGAAGGTTTATGTATGTTCTCTTCTAATCCCTGTGCATAACATGTTTTCATGATTTCCTTGCGGTGCATAACTTGTTTTCGTGATTTCCTTCAGGTGATTTCTGTAGTTCCTTAGAGGCTTATGAATGCTAGATTATCCACTGAAATTATTGCAATATATGTGACAAAAATAGGGAACATTGTCATTTTAATCATGAGAAGATGTTATATTATTGCAATATATGTCACAAAAATATGTGCACAACTTGTTTTCATGAATGTTTAGGGGTGATTATAAAATTATCACTCTAGCACTTTAATTGTTTGTGTCAACATCTTATTATAACCTGTCGATGACCCCATTTACCCTCAGCTGACCCCACAACAAATCACATTGAAATCACTGCTATCCAAGCGGTGCCACGTAACCGACGTTGGGTTACTCATTCAATGCCCATCAATAACCCTAAAACCATGCCAGTTTGCCTCCTTGTTTTCTCTCCGCACCTCTTCTCTGCTTCATTTGATGCTTCAATCACAAGTAACAATGATTTCATGAGTTGGTTATTGTTCAATGTGTGTGCATAACTAGTTTTCATGATAGAAATATCCTAGCCCAATAACTATCCACAAGGAACCATAGAACCATGTATACTGTGAATAAGTAGTCATGTTGTCATATTGGTATCATTGAACTGTTTGACACACATAATTGGACTATATGCATTTTCCTTCATTTCATCTATTGGACATTGACTGTATGCATTTCTATTATATCCATCTCCAACTTTAAACAAAAATTGTTATTGTATTCACTTGCACTTCATACTTGCATGTACATACAAGTATTATTGTTATATGTGACAAAAATATGGAACATTGTCAATTTAATCATGAGAAGATGTTGTATTATTGCGATATATGTGACAGAAATAGGGAACATTGTCAATTTAATCATGAGAATATGTTATATTTTTGCAATATATGTGATAGAAATAGGGAACATTGTCAATTTAATCATGAGAAGATGTTGTATTATTGTCTCTTCTCTGCTTCATGTGATGTTGCAATCACAAGTAACAATGATTTCACGAGTTGGTTATTGTTCAATGCATGTGCATAACTGGATAATGATTTCAAGTCTTTTTAAAGACACTATAGTATGCATTTATGTTATATCTATCTCCCATTTTAAACAAAAAATGTTATTGTATTCACTTGCACTTCATACTTGCATGTACATACACACTTACATGTGCACATTTTTGTATTCATGTGCACACATACAACATATACATATATATGTGAGTGTACACTTACATTGAGTAAATTTTGCAAACAAAATATGTTCGTAACATGTTCTCCTTATTTTGAATAAGTAAGCTCGGGTACGTTGTCATTGTTTTCACAGCGGACAAGCATGGTAGGAAAGCGAAAGTCAAGGACATTGAATAGTGGTAGCATAACTGATACAGTTGCTCCAGGTGTGTAGTTAACAAAACAAATGGATGCAAATCAAGAATTTGTTGCACAACAAGATTTTGTTGTGGATCGCATAGCAGGAAAGCGAAACACAAGGACAGTTAAGAGGGGTAGAAGAACTATTAGAGTTACTCCATGTGTGCACAACACATAGCAAGTTGATGTACATCAAGAATCTATTGTTGTTCCTACTGGCAATGTACAAGTGGATGCAACAATAGGAAGTGGAGTGGAGGTTAACACAAGTAACATTGTCCAGCCACCCCCATTATCAAAGTGGACACAAGAGAACATGGAGGCTGCTATTACAAGTGTAGAAAATGAATAGATTTCAATCAGGGGTGCAGAAAAAAAGTGGCACATATCTGCTTCCAGCTTGCAGGCATGGCTAATGGGAACAACAGTGACCAAGTGTAAGGGCCCAAAAATAGTCCTCACTGTTGAAGAGGAGGAAGAATTTGTGGAATGGTGCAAGTCCATGGCAGATATGGGGAAATGGCTGGAAGTTAGGCACTTGCAGTCGACTATAGCCCAGATTGCTACAGGAAGGGTTACCCCTTTCACGGATGGAATGTTGGGAAGATCATGGTGGCACATTTTAGACGCCTCCATAAGGACTTGTCAATCAGAACAACAGAAGGTCTGGATACAAACAAGGCAATAATGGTTCTTCCTAGTGTCATAGCATGTTTCTATGACAACTTGGAATGTGTATACAACCTTAATAATTATGGGTCTAGCAGAATTTGGAACTGCGATGAAACAGGTGTGCAAGTTGGAAGGAACTATGGTATGCGAGTAACTGCACGTAGGGGAACAAGATTTGTCCCACGTCTAATCTCAAAAAGTAGGGAGTGGATCACTGTCTTTTCATGTGCATGCGTTGTTGGTTTGAGCGTACCCAAATTTTACTTGTTCAAAGCGAAGAGGCATATTAAAAATTACATTGTCAATTGTGAGCCGAGGGCGTGCATGGCAATACAGGAACACACATGGATGACAAAGGAACTATTTCTGAAATGGTTGGAACACTTTTCAAGAAACATCCCTGGTGGAGTGTCCCCCTCAAACAGGGCGCTTCTTATATTTGATGGTCATGACACTCATGTGGCATTTAATACTATTGAGCAAGCAAGATGTCTAGGAATATACCTTCTCACACTTCTTGAACATACCAGCCATAGGTGTCAACTGTTGGATGTGAGTGTTTTTCACCTTTCAAAACATACTTCAAACAACATAGGAAAATATGGTTGGACAATAACCCTCAATTAGAAATTGGTCGCGAAGAGTTGGAAACTCTGGCCAGCAAAGCATTCAAGATGGCATTGACTCCCGCCAATATAATTAATGGGTTTCGCAGGACATGCATATGGCCTTTGAACATGGATGTGTTGGTGTATGATATGAGTCCAAGTGAGGGTTTTGTTATAGATGAGGATGAGGCTGCAACATATTTAGATCATGAACACCATGAAGCCACAGTAGATGTTGTTGCAGAGGCAATCATGGTTCAGGCATTTATACAATTGAATGGCTACAGTGAAGAGAAAATAGAGAATTTTGTTGCATGGTACAATGACCACAATCAAAGGGCACCACCAAATGCAGCTGGCCAAGCACACTCATACAACCAAGAGCACCCACCAAACCATGAGCAGCCAATCGAAAATGGTGGAGAGAGTGTTGCACAAAGGTTGAGCTTACCAACTCTAGCTACAATACCTGATTGGTTGCATGAGGCAGCCACTAATATTGGTAAACCAATTAACTATGTCAAGGAGGGTGTTTCCCTCTCACTGCCATCACCACCACATGTTGACCCGACAGACGTGATTCACTACTTCACAAATAAATCAAATTGGGATGATTTGGATACTCAAAACTGTGAGGATGTACTTGAAGCAAGTGACCATGATGGTGACATTGACTTTGTGCCATGTACAGTAGATCCCGCAAACACTAATAAACCAAATAATGCTACTAGCAGATTCCTCATTTTACCAGTGCAAAGGATGCAACAATGTACACATGGTGCACGCTTAGGGGTGCTTCGTCTAAGCAAAAAGTCATGGGTACTCACATTTGATGATTATGTTGGACAAATGGAAGAGCAAGATCAGATTAAGAAGCGGATGGAGGAGAACACACAACGAAAGGACCAGATAAGGGAAAGGAAAGTAGAAAGAGAGGCAAACGCAGTAACAACCAAAATTCTGAGGGAAGAGAGAGTTGAATAGAGATTGAGAGACATTGCAGAGAAAGAAAAAAGGGTTGAGGAGAAAGAAAAATGGGCAGAGGAGAAGGCACATCGAAAGGAAGAGTTGAGGAAAGCAAGAGAAGAGAACCAAAACATGCCTACAAGACATAGATCAAACAAGGGAAATACATTTGCCCAATGCACAAGCATTACAACATGTGCTTCTGCTGAAGATACAATCCTTACACCTGAACCAATCACAATTAGCACTCACAGTACACCTCTTCCATCTCAACACCCTATACTTCTTGAAATGTACAATGCACTAGCCCCGACGTTAGAAACCATTAACACAGAGGCATTGCAAGCCCCTCAATCCTCCTCACAAGGGTCAACCAATGGTGACCAGAGAAATGCAATACTAGCCCAACTAGTAAATATAATTAAGAACACACCGACTCATACAACAACTCCTAGCAGTGGAGAGTGTTGGAACTCGAAGCGTCAATCCTATTCTTTTCCCAGTTTTATGGAAAACTAATGGAGCTCATTTTGGATGTGGTTGTCTTGTGCCTCTGCTAGAGTTAAATGCAATCAACTACAATGGGTGTGGCAGCCATTTTTTGGGGTCTGATATCAAATGTACTTTTTTGCGAAGTTATGGGTTTAATGTTATGAAGCAGTGAATGACAAATATAAATACATACAGTCATTGTTCAGTTGAATGAAATGTGCAATGTGTAACACATACAATCATTGTTTTCTATTGAATGCATGACTACTTATTCACAGTATACATTACAACACAAGACAATGATAAACCAGTTATGCACATGCATTGAACAATACTTTGAATAAGTAGTCATGTTATCATATGTTAAACGTAGCAATACATATGACATCATGACTACCAATTCAATTACTATAATTAACGTACCAACTCAACACAAGACATTGATAAACTACAACATGAAACAATATTAAGTAATTGAATTGTTACAAGTACCCTAAATTTTAACATGAAACTAAATTAAGTAATGAACCTTCAAATAGAGTCAAATGTCTAAGTATAACCTGAATCTAAATCATCAAATGAACACGACTTCATAATGCATACATTCAATTATGTTGGCAACTACCAATTCAATTACTATAATGAACCTAGTAATTCAACAAAAGACAATAATAAACTACAACATGAAACAATATGTGAGATATTACAAAGACTTTTTAGTTGAAACTAAACAAGACCCTCACTGTAGACCCTCCTATTGAAATCGGGGAAATTCTAGGAAATTTATTTGAAAAGGCATTTCTCTCGGTAGAAAAGTTATTTGAAAAGATTTGAGGGCTTGGCTTGCTATACATTGGTTTCTCATTCTATGCATAATAAAACTGAGATGCAAAGTTTTTCCCATTTCCAAATGTTCCTCGCACTTCTAGAAGTTTCCCTAAAAGTAATTTTGTCATAATATGCTCCCTGTAATGAACTTATTTTAGAACGGTCCACAAAAAAATATAATGTTTATAGCCTATTCTTGATATCTCTGGGGGATTTCTCACCATGTAAAGACCCAATATGGTAGATGTCAAAACCGTGATTTGAACATCACATACTGATGATAAATTTATGTAATGAATTTTAAGTGTTACATGTACTATTCAAGCTGGTATTACACTTTTTTTTAGTTAATTCTATTTCAGTGTCCCTAGCCAAAAACCCCTCATTTCGAAAATGGGGAAGTTTTCGGGATGGGGAATGGCTAGGGGACGTCCTACCCTATCCCCAATTTTCAAAAAATGACAAGGGACGTCCCGAAAATTTGGGGACTTTGCCCAAGATTGGGGGGGAGGCTTGGAGTTCTTGGGATGGCTAGGGGCACCTTGGAGACGCCTTGGGGATGCCTTGGAAGTCCTCGGGATAGCTGGTGACGCCTTGGGGATGCCTAGGAAGTCCCCAATAGGATAGGTTGCATCGGCACTTTAAAAAACACATTTTTCTTTTATAAAATCTTTTCTTTTTAAATTTTAAAGTGGGCCCCTCCTTCCAAGTTTGCCCTATTATATTTATTATTGTTTGGTAGTTAATTCATTTGGGGTCCTCTGATTAGTATTTGGAAACATTGCATTAAGAATTGTTAAACTAAGAATGTTGTTACAGTCATGCTACACAGTCAAAATCATATAGCAGATTGTTTGCAAGGTTTTGGGAAAGTATGAAAAGTGCATTAAAGATCTGGAACATGCATCTTTATGTCATTTTGTGGCAATACATCAGTGCTAGGTTGGTTTTGTGCTGGTTTGGGTCCTTCGTAGAAAATTTGGTGAAAAGTGGAGGTCGTATCAAGGTGTCATCTTGTTGTAAGAGACCTATATCATGATTGGAATTGTATAGAAAACTTGTTCGTATTAATATCAGTCCACTTACAATGAACTAGAGGTGTAGTTTTAGGGGAGTAACGGTGTAACCCCAATTTAGATCATTGGAGAATGTGGTCTAGAGTGAGAAGAGCATTGTGAGACATATACTTGATCCAATATATGTAGTAGCCCTTTCTGGAGTCAATGTCAAACATGCAATAGTCAACCCCAACACAATTTCCAAGGTTTTTCATGTTAGTATTTCATAGGAATGTTATTTCATGGACTAGCACTAATGTGCAAAGCATTATCTTCCAAAGCGATTGTAACACTATGCCTATAATGTGTACACTGATAATTTATATCAAACTTAAATGATAGTAGTGTGCTTCAATTTGGAAGGTGGGTTATTATTTTTGTTGCTATTGACAATGAACTCCGAATGGCAAATTATGTTATTGGGTGTATTTCATTTTTTGTATGTTTTTATTTTAATATTACATGCATATTGACAAGGAATTCCGAATTGTGAATGCACATTAAGTATTGACTATTGAGTTTGAATATTGAAATGTTGTATGTTAAAGTTCTATGAGTATGATGTTTAAATGGCATGCTTTATCCATGCTTTCACATGAATGTAATGTATATATGCAAACTTTCCTATATTTTTAAAACATCCCTATATTTATATAGTCATCCCATTTGTCGTCCCCAAACTTGGCAAGAACATTTGTCATCCCGAAAACCCGTCCCCCATCCACTGTTGTCCCCGTCCCAGAAACTCAAGGTAACACTATTCTATTTTCATCCACGAGTCTCCAAGCGTGACCTTGCCTCCCTCCTTTCCACTCCAATATCATTCCAGTATGGTACATGAATTAATTATTTTCATTTCGCTGAAACTATAATGACTCTTCAAGCTGAATGTACTCTAAGATTTTGGGCATTTCAATTATTTGGTAGAAAAAAATCTGATGAGAATCGAAAAGACCAGTCTTACAATAGGCATTTGATGTCAAATAAGTTTTGTGTTTGCCTTTTCCTTCTGTTATTGCCTGCATACCCGTCCCAACATTTTCTAGGCAAATTTTTGGGTCCCCCTTTTTTCCACTTTTTCCTTGTTCCTTTTTCTATTGTTTTCTTCCAGCCTCTGCCTCCGCGGGGTCATTCTTTTCTTTTCCTTTTTGTTTCTCTCCCTCTAGGACCCGGTTCCGAAGTTGTTTTTGTTTCTTTGCACCGACCGGATTTGGGATTCTGGGATTCTTTGCTATTACTGCTTTTGTTAGAGGATGTAGTTGCATGGAATCCCCAGGCCCAGAGTCTAGAGGTTTGCCTTTCTCGGGACTTGCGGAAGGAAGTGGTATGTTTTTACCCTAGGGGTATAAATAATTTTCAGTTATCATTTTCACATTTACCGTAAACAAGATTACCCAGAGCGATTAAGAGAGATTAGGGCAAATTTGTGTTAAGTGTGAATTGCTTTGGAAGGATTAACAGTGCTTTGTAGTGAAGTTTGCGTTCGAATCTTGTGAGCACTTTCGACTTTCCTACAAAGATTTCAGTGTTCATGGCTCGTGAAACTTCCTAGTTTGCAAAGAACCTCCCATGCTCCTTCTCCCTCATTTCCTAGTTTTAAGGTAGGTCCTTCGCCTCTCTTCTAGTTTTCATTTGTTTTTTCTTTGTTCTTTCTTTTTGGTCTTGTCTTCACTTTGTTTTTCTTTACTTCCTAGTTTGTCATCACCTCCCGTTGGTGGGATGGCTCTGCAGGAAGGTCATCCGCCTTCCTTGCATTGTTTTCTTTCCTGTGAATAGTGTACATTCCTGTAGATTCTGTAAGTAGTTGTAATGTCTGTGTAAATTCTCGTAACTTCTCTATAAATTGTAAATAGTCTATAGGGTAGGGTCATTCCCTTTAAATTTTGTCATTCTTCGACTTCCCATGTAAATTTACTCTATATATTGGTTTGTACATTGTCATGACGACCCTTCCTATGGTGAGCTCTCCAAGTTGTATATTCCAAGTTTCGAGCTCGCCCACCTAGTGTCTGCCTGGTTCAAACTCAGCACCTCGCATGTTCAAACCATGGCAGTTTTCTCTCTCCTCTATCGTGTCATCATTAATGGAGGGATTAAATTCTGATGACATGTAACTGATTAAATGTTTGACTATATTAAGTTGAAGATGATGCAAGATATTAAATCAGTTAATGGTTTGTATTGTCATTGATGTCAACTTGATATCATCTGTATGGTCATGCCAAAGACTTTAGAGAATCAATAGAACAGAGGTTATGCTTTCTGCAATGCATAAAAGTCAAGTATTCACCAAGTGATAGACCACACCGAAGGAGTGCACACCATCGGTAAAGACAGAGAAAAAGTCACAGTGATGCCCGACGAGCAGAAGACAGGGTTGCCTGACAAAGCAAAATCACAGGATGCCCGACGAGCTAAAAACAATGTTACCCAACAAGCAAGATCCAATGATGCCCGACAGACAGAGATCCCAAAGCTAACTGAAGTTGCACTGACGGAACTGGCAGTTGTCACCGGCGATGAACTGCAAAATTGACCGACAGAATATAGAGATCAGAAAATGACAAAATATCTAGTTGGCAGAGCTAAAGGATAGACTTAACTAGTTGTTTTATTTGTTTTATTCAAACCGTAGTTAAGCAATTGATTTATATAGTTGGAAAGAAGATAACTATGAGATAAATCAGGAGTTAAAGCCGTAAATCAATTTGGTTAGATTATTTTTCACGCCAAGAATCAAGAATCAAGAACCTAGAATTAAGGGATATCATGTCTATTTAAGAGACAAGCATAATTCATTCCCACAAGAAATCAGGAACATGGGGGAGTGAACTGATAGAAGATGCTGAAGAGAAATTGATGAAGGATGAACTTTATGCAGTCCTGATCAATCAAGCTAAGGGAGAGCTAAAGAATTCTGCAGACACTAACACACAGTGAAGCACAACATCACAGAGCAGAAAAGGCTAAGTACAAATGAATTGAATTGATACATTGATCAGAAAGGTATTGTGCATAAATAGATTTGAATATCTGCAATTCAAAGTTGCATTAGAAACAGGTCATTATGTTTTAGTTTAACCATTGAAGCATTAAGTCTCTTAACAGAGCAAGACTTAATAGTCTTTTTGTAATTGAGGTATATCCTAATAGATTACCAGAAGGTTGACTCATGATAGTAGCATCGGTCTTACCTAAAGCCTATTGATAGTCTAAGAAGGAGGCTAATTCAAGGATGGTAGTAAGATTAGCATAAAGCCTATTGACAGTCAAGAGACTGATTCAAGGATGGTAGCATAGATGTCAGATACTAAGTGACAACCTACGTATAAAAATCCTCTAACAAGGTCACACTTAACCATGTGTTTGTAACCTTTAACAGGGTTGGCTCCTAACAGGGCTCACTTCAGAAGGGTGAAAATTTGGGGTACCGGTCCCAGTGGTTTTTCCCTTAACAAGGTTTCCACGTTAAAATCCTTGTGTTATATGTGTATGGTTTATTACTTTATTGTTTTACATTTTGCATATGCATTTATGGATTGACTGGTATACTCTGCATATTTACTGAGTATCGGTAAATACAGTTTACTACTTATTGGTTATCAAGGAGAATAAGGACAGACAAGGTAAACTGATAGACAGTTATTTATTTCAAGTATTTCAAAGGCATACATCTTGTTGGGACTTAATAATTTGAGAAGTATTGATTGGTGGATTAAAGTTTAAATTGGATAAATTTTTGAGGCCACTGATTCACCCCCCCTCTCAGTTATTACTAACAATTAGTACCAGAGCTTGTGTGCTTAGAAGGAAGGTTTCAAGACCTAAGTGAAAGATCACAAGATGAATAGACGAGATGTGCCCAAGTTGAACAAGGACAACTTTGCTTCATGGAAAAGAAGGATAAAGCTTCACTTATCAGGTATTGAAAATGATATTACTCAATACTTAGATACTGAATATGTGTTGCCTACAGGACCATTGATAGTAGATCAATTGAGAGTAAAGCATGAACATAACTGCATGGTTATAGAACTTTCAGCCTCACTCTCTGATGCTAAATTTGAGGATGTCAAAGATTGCAAAAATGCAAAGAAAATGTGGGACAAGTTGAAACTTGTACATGGTGGTGATGCAAATGTTCTGAGAGCCAAGGTAGAAAGCCTTAGAGGAAAGTTTGATGATCTTAGAATGAAAGAAGGTGAAAATATCAGACAGTACAACACAAGAATAAAAGAAGTAGTCAATGCTATACAAGGTGTTGGAGGGACACTTGAAGAGGAGACAGTGGTAAGTAAAATCTTAAGAACCCTATTGCCTATATATGCTATTAGAGTCTCTGCTATTCAAGAAATGAGAGCAGTAGCAAATAATACAGTCACTCTTGATAGCCTAATTGGTAGACTGATTTCATTTGAGATGAACAATTTTGATAATAATGTCTTACCAAGTTTAGAGTCTGCATTCAAGTCTTCTATGAGAATAAGTAAATCTAGCCAGAGACACTCATCTAGAAGAGACAGTGAAAACAAAAGTGAAGAAGAAGATATAGATGAAATTGAAGCACTCATGGCAAGAAGAATGCTAAGAGGCCAAGGTAAATACAAAGGTAAGTTACCACTTGTATGTTTTAATTGTAACGAGATTGGACACTTTGTTGCAAGATGTCCTAAAAGAAAAGATGATAGAAATGATAACAAATCTTTTGAGAAGAAATTTGACAGAGGTGATAACAAAGATTACAGAGGTTATCGATGATCAAAAAGAAGTGATACCCGAGATTACAAGGACAAAAGCAAGAAAGCTAGCTATCTAGCTGCTTGCAAAGATGAAGATACTGACATCGAACCGAATGATGATGTTGAGATAGTGTTTGTAGCTGTGAAGGATGATTCAGATGAAGATGAAAGGTATGAAGAAACTGCACTCATAGCTAAGATTAGTAAAAATGATATCTGGATTATAGATAGTGGCTGCACTCACCATATGACTGGTAACAAAGAAAAGTTTAATACTTTTGAATACTATAAAGGTGGTACAGTAAGAATGGGAAATGACTCACCTTGTCAAATTGAAGGTAAAGGAATAGTAATGCTGAATAACCTTATTAAATGTGAAAATACTTATTGGGTAAAAGGATTGAATTATAATTTGTTGAGTGTTTCTCAGCTGAATAATTCAGGTCATAAAGTAGCATTTGAGAACAAGAAGGCAAAGATCTTCAATGAATCAAGAACACTGATTGGTACCGGTGAACAGACTGAAGGTAATTTATTCTATCTGAATGATACTAACCCCACTTGCCTGATGACTAGAAATGAAGACACATGGTTGTGGCACAAAAGGTTGTGTCATGTGAATTTTGACAACATGATGAAAATAAGCAGGAAAAGAAGTGTAAGAGACTTACCGACGATGTGCAAGAATTGTCAAAAAGGTAAAATGACAAAGTCTAGTTTCAAAAGCAAAACCCATACATCTGATGATATTCTAGAATTAGTCCATACTGATTTATGTGGACCTATGAGGACAAAGAGCTATTATGGAGATAGATATTTTATTCTCTTTGTTGATGATTATTCTAGAATGATGACAGTCATGTTTCTAAAAGAAAAATCTGAAGCATTCAAGATGTTTAAATGGTATAAGGCTATGGTAGAAAAACAAAGTGGTAAGGATCTAAAATGTTTGAGATCAGATAGAGGGGGAGAATTTATATCAGATGAATTCACTAATTTATGTAATGAGCATGGTATAAAAAGATAGGTTTCTGCACCAAGAACACCACAACAAAATGGGATTGCTGAAAGAAGGAACAGAAAAATAGTTGATTGTGCAAGAACACTGATGATAGAGAAGGACATCACGCAGATCTTCTGGAGGGAAGCTATTAGCACTGTTGTCTACACACTTAACATAGTACAATTAAGAAAGGACTCAAAGAAGACTCCTTATGAGCTATGGTATGGTAAAACACCCAATGTAAGTTACTTCAAAATTTTTGGCAGCCAATGTTATGTCTTAAAAGATCAAAGAAATGGAAAGCTAGACACCAAAAGTGATGAAGGTATTTTTCAGGGGTATTCTACCAAAAGCAAAGCTTTTAAATGTCTACTCAAGGCCTCTAACAAAATAGTTGAAAGTGCAAATGTAAAGATTGATGAATTTGCATAAAAGAATGAGCTGGAAACCATAAAAGAACCAGAGGACTATAACAAGTTTGTATACAATGAAGAACCCATCACTTTACCTGAGCAACAGTACTTAAATCCAGAACAAAAGAATGTTGCAACCGACGGTCATAATGCTATTACCAATGGTCAGGATAATGATCAAGATAATGTGCAAGGTAATGAAGATCAAGCTAATATGCAAAGAGCTATACCTGTACTTGCAAGATATGTAAGAAGGAACCATCCAGAGGACCATATCATAGGAGATAAGAAAGCTAGTACAAGAAAAATAAGTAAGTCTTTAAACTCAAATTGCTTAATTTGTGAGTTTGAACCAAAATCTGTCAATGTTGCACTAGACAATGAAGAATGAATAAGTGCTATGAATGATGAGATTGAACAGATTGAGAAGAACAAAACATGGTCACTTGTGCCAAGACTAGATGACAAGAATTTCATCGGTACAAAATAGATATTCAGGAACAAACTGAACGAGAATGGAGAAGTCACAAGAAACAAAGCAAGACTAGTATGCAAGGGGTATGCACAAGAGGAAGGTATAGACTATGGAAAAACCTTTGCACCCATTGCTAGGATAGAAGGAGTAAGAATTCTACTTGCTTATGTTGCATACAAAGGATTCAAGGTATATCAAATGGACATCAAGTCAGCATTCCTAAATGGAATACTTGAAGAAGAGGTATACATTAAGCAACCATAAGGGTTTGTGGATCCAGACAAGAGGAACATGGTATGTAGACTTCACAAAGCCTTGTATGGATTAAAACAAGCTCCCAGAGCCTGGTATGAACGACTTCACTCCTATCTAATAAGTATTGGATTCATAAGGACTAGTGAGAACAATAATCTTTATTTGAAAGAAGATACTAATGCTAACACTTTGATTGCTGAAATATTTGTTGATGACATCATATTTGGAGGCAATGATATGCTATGCAAATCATTTGCTAATGAGATGAGCAAGGAATTTGAGATGTCTATGTTTGGAGAGATCAAGTTCTTTCTTGGTCTATAGATCATTCAACAAAGTGAAGGTATTTTCATTACACAGTCCAAATACATCAAAGAAGTTCTAAAAATATTTAAGATGGAAGATTCCAAACCTGTTGGAACACCAATGGCTACTGGATGCAAATTAACAAAGGAAGACAAGACAACAGAGGTAAATCAGAATCTATACAAATCAATGATAGGGAAACTCATGTATGTTGTACACACTAGACCAGATATTGCACATGCAGTGGGAATTGTTGCTAAATTTTCTCCTAACCCCAAAGAATCACATATAACTGCTGTGAAAAGAATTCTAAGATATCTAAAGAATATTGAGGAATTTGTCTTATGGTATAGAAGAGAAGGAAAATTTGAACTAAAAGTGTTTACCGACGCTGATTAGGATAGAAATCTTGATGACCGGAACAACTGGAGGAGCATTCTTTATGTGTGACAGACTTGTCACATGGATTAGCAAGAAGTAAGGATGCATCTCTTAGTCAACTGCAGAAGTAGAATATGTTTTTTCTACTGCAAACTGCTCAAATATTGCATGGATCAAACAGTTACTGGAAGGTATGCATATGAAGATCAAAGAACCAGTAGTTATCTATTGTGATAACACTAGTGCAATAAATATTTCCAAGAATCTAGTCATGCATGCCAAGACTAAACACATTGCCATCAAGTATCATTATTTAAGAGAACAAGTTCAAGAAAAAAGGTGATACTTGAATATGTTCAATCAAAAGAACAATTGGTTGATATCTTCACCAAGCCACTACCCAAAGATACATTTGAGTACCTGAGAAAAAGACTAGGGGTCAAACCCATGTCTATCAGTCAGTAAAAGGACTGAAGGCTACATCAGCAATATATTATCAGAATATCAGTCATGACTGATGCAAGCAGAAGCTAAACTTCAAAGCTACATCTATATAATGTTCAAGGTATATATCAGAACAGAGCACAAGAGCAGATTGTTATTTTGATAATGGATAAAGGAAATTCAAGGAATATATTATGGAAAGAAGAAATTGTTTGACAGAATGTCAGATACTTGTAAAATATTTGTTTGGCATTGTTGTCAAAGGGAGAGAATGTATTCATATTATCATTAGAAACTATTCATTATTAGATTACTCCAAACAGGGAGAGATCATATCCATAGGGAGAGTATTTGTATAAAAAGTTGCAAATACAAGATAGAGACATCAAAAGAAGCAGAACATAAGAGAGAGGAATTGACACAGACAGTGGACACAACACATCAGAAAAAGAAAAAGAAAAGCTGCAAGAATCAAATCTAAGCTTACACAGAGCTTATCGGCGGTCAGACATTTTATCGGTTATCAAAACAAACTGTTTGGTAATTTGATGAATCTCAACAATTGTATTTCATATTGTATTAGAAATAGTATAGTATGATAATATAGCATGTTGCCATCAATGCCAAAGGGAGAGATTGATGACATGTAACTAATTAAATGTTTGATTATATTAATTCGAAGATGATGCAAGAAATTAAATCAGTTAATGGTTTGTATTGTCATTGATGTCAACTTGATATCATCTGTATGGGCATGCCAAAGACTTCAGAGAATCAATAGAATAGAGGCTATAATTTCTGCAATGCATAAAAGTCAAGTATTTACCAAGTGACAGACCACATCGATGGACTGCACACCATCAGTAAAGACAGAGAAAAAGTCACAGTGATGCCCGACGAGCAGAAGATAATGTTGCCCGACGAAGCAAAATCACAGGATGCCCGGCGAGCTAAAAATAGTGTTTCCAGATGAGCAAGATCCAATGATTCCTGACGGACGGAGATCTCGAATCTAACTGAAGCTGCACTGATGGAACTGGCAGTTGTCACCGGCGATGAACTATAGAATTGACTGACAGAATAGAGAGATCAGAAAATGACAAAATATCTAGCTGACAGAGCTAAAGGATAGACTTAATTGGGTGTTTTATTTGTTTTATTCAAACCGCAGTTAAGCAATCTATTTATACAGCTGGAAAGAAGATAACTACCGGATAAATCAGGAGTTAAAGCCGTAAATCAATTTGGCTGGATTGTTTTTCACACCAAGAATCAAGAATCAAGAACCTAGAATTAAGGGATATCATGTCTATTTAAGAGACAAGAATAATTCATTCCCACAAGCAATCAGATACACGGGGGAGTGAACTGATAGAAGATGCTGAAGAGAAACTGATGAAGGATGAACTTCATGCAGTCTTGATCAATCAAGCTAAGGGAGAGCTAAAGAATTCTACAGACACTGACACACAGTGAAGCACAACATCACAGAGCAGAAAAAGATAAGTACAAAGGAATTGAATTGATACATTGATCAGAAAGGTATTGTGCATAAATAGATCTGAATATCTACAATTCAAAGTTGCATTAGAAATAGGTCATTGTGTTTCAGTTTAACCATTGAAGCATTAAGTCTCTTAACAGAGCAGGACTTAACAACCTTTTTGTAATTGAGGTATATCCTAATAGATTACCAGAAGGTTGACTCATGATAGTAGCATCGGTCTTACCTAAAGTCTATTGACAGTCTAAGAAGGAGGTTGATTCAAGGATGGTAGTAAGATTAGCATAAAGCCTATTGATAATCAAGAGACTGATTCAAGGATGGTAGCATAGATGCCAGATACTAAGTGACAATCTATGTATAAAAACCCTCTAACAAGGTCGCACTTAACCGTGTGTTTGTAACCTTTAACAAGGTTGGCTCCTAACAGGGCTCACTTTAGAAGAGTGAAAATATGGGGTATCAGTCCCAGTGGTTTTTCCCTTAACAGGGTTTCCACGTTAAAATCCTTGTGTTATATGTGTATGGTTTATTACTTTATTGTTTTACATTCTGCATATGCATTTATGGATTGACTGGTATACTCTGCATA
>MU228022.1:3710980-3725587 GCA_018584345.1 Thuja plicata
TTATTGTTTTACATTCTGCATATGCATTTATGGATTGACTGGTATACTCTGCATATTTACTGAGTATCGGTAAATATAGTTTACTGCTTATCGGTTATCAAGGAGAATAAGGACAGACAAGGTAAACTGATAGACAGTTATTTATTTCAAGTATTTCAAAGGCATACATCTTGTTGGGACTGAATAATTTGAGAAGTATTGATTGGTGGATTAAAGTTTAAATTGGATAAATTTTCGAGGCCACTGATTCACACCCCCCCTCTTAGTTATTACTAACAAATTTCCCCACACATGAACACTCAAAATCATCCCATTTGGCATTCAATTCATTTGTTTCCAGACATCTGTCACCATTAATGCCATTACGCCATTTATTGCATGACTACGTGACAACCCACGTTAGTCGAGTACAGCTCACTGCCCGGTCATGTCAATAACGGCTAGTTTCTCCAGACTCCAGGTGCTGAGAAGTCTTTGGGCCTTCACCCCATTTACCGCATAGAACAATATCCCTGGAACCCCCAGGTGTCGATCGCATTCCATATAAATTGTTAATTGTTAAATATCCAGGATTTGATGAGGCCTAACATCTTTTGAAAATAGGTGCGAAATGGTGGTGAACTCTCTAGAATTTGTAAAATTGCTTTATAGTTTATCACATGTATTGACAGTTGTCCAATCTTGCAGGTTGTAGATCATCCAACAACAATGTCTAAAGAATCCTCCTGGAAGTCTGAAACTTCCAACTACCTCTACTCGGGTGGCCACAAAGACAAAGGCAGAGAAAATGCTGGCCAAGCTCTCGTTGACATCCAAATACCTGAGAGAGGGTGTACTTGTGGGATCCAAAGTGGATTCCAAACTTCAAGATATTACCAACACTGAGGCCGGACCATGGGCAGAACTACAGGGCCTTGTCCAGACAATGTACCAACAATGAACTGTCAGGGGTGATATGGCAAAGAACGTGGCTACCTTCGACATTATCAAGGCTTTCTATTTTCACTTCTCAGTGCAAGCACCAGAACTAATTCTCCACCTGGCGAAGCACTACAACTCACCCACCCAGGTGGTCTTGCTTGTTGATTCTCTACCGCTAAATTATCTAGTGACCATTGTTACTCTTGATGCTGCTACCTTTGCTTCAGGACTAGGAATCCATGAGTTCAAGAATGCTACTGTTATCTCTTGGGTCGGATCATTGAAGGAATTTGAGAAGGTTTCCCAAATTTCCCAATAGCATCTTAACTCTCACTGGTTGAAGTCCTCGAGGAGGGACTGCAAGAAAATGAAGTTGGAGATCCCCCGCGGAGATTTCAAGGAATGTGTACAGGCGGGGATCATCTTTATGTGTAGGCTCTTTGAGGAACCCCATGCCAGGGAATTTTTGGCATAGATGTATTATTTCCTATACTGAATCACTACCTATTCATAGACCTTTAAATGGGAAGCCATTATCGTCAACCATGTGGACTTCCAGTTGAACAACGTTGGCCAAAATTCAAAGTTCCATATGACTTTGTATGTATTATGGGCACTGGCACAGTAGAGACCTGCACTTCAGAGTTTATAAATAGTGGGAATTCTTGGGAACATGCCTGACCAGACTATCCTATGTGAGCATTATCCCTAGATCCAATGGGAAGCCAGCTTACCTAATTTTTGTCGGGTAAACAATGCCTTCATTTACCACAAGATTTTGACACTTAGTCAGGAATCTGGGTACCGGCTGTCCAAGGAAGAAATGATCTTGGTGAGTTCTTATGGTAATTATTTCATTCAGTTTCAGCAGCATTCTTACATGTGGGTGACCGGGTTCTTCGAAAAACCCTACCTACTCCCCAAGCATTGCGAGAATAGGATTATTCTTTTGGAGTTCTGCAGGCAAATCTTGGAACTCATTCACTTGCAGGAACTATTCTTGCAGTATTGCAATGGCTAAGGAAGCCGATAATGAGTTGAAAAGTCTGGAACTGGTCGAGTTCCACCTAACAAGAATTTTTTTTGATCCAGTTGGCAAGATATGTGCGGCACTGCCCCGGGCATCCACACCACACAAGGCTCACATTGAGGATTTCTAGGCAGATTTCCAGGATGATTTTGACCTTTGAGATCGGTAGCACACAAGGATGTCCAAAGGAATGATGAAGAGCATCGGCCTTCAGACCTTTCCAAAAGATTTTTCATATAGTGGGCCCCTAGAGGACCTAGCGTACAAGGCACAGGGGATCGATAAAATGGATCTTCCTCTGGTGGATTGGGATAGCCTAAAAAGTTTTACAATTGAGGATGTCAGCTAGGGAGTCATACAAAACATTCATGATTAATTTGCACAAGTGTGGAAGAAGAGCGCCTGTAGGGGTCCAATCTTGTGGGGGTCTACTTTAGCCTCCAAAGTTGCAGGGCCACTTGTAAAGATAAAGGGAAAGAAAAAGAGAGCACCCCGACCCAAGTTCCACTCCCAGATTCACTCCTCATTTTGGAGCAGGTTCACATTTAGATGGAGGCATCTCACCAACTAGGTCAAAACTAAGCGCCCATCTTTCCCGTGGTCTTTCGGTTACTCCAGTGGGATTTGCCCTCCCAGTAGGATTCCCTTCACTAGAAGCACTTATGAGCCGGCAGACGAAGACCGAGATGGAGTCTGCAACTATTCTGGATGTCGGGGTCCCGTTATAGTTAAGAAGGAAGAAGCAAAGGGTGGATCCTCCCCCACGTGCAGATACCAGCCTTAGTATGCCAAATTTTCCCCAGGTGGAACTCATCCCTTCTCTCAAGCTGAAGGATCCTCCGGCAGTCTCCCCTCCCCAAGACGACTACGATGATCTCTTCTAGACAGAAGATCTCTTCTAGATGGAAGATTTGGTGAACTTATAGGCTAATGTGGTGAGGGCGGTGGAGGATTTAGATGCACAAGAAGAGGTGGCCCCCAAAAAGGAGTTTCGGGAGCAGGAAAAGGAGCAAGAAAAAGAATAGGAACAAGAAGTACAAGAAAATCCACAAGATGTGGAAGAAACACTATTCTAGGGGACCGAGACAGAACTGAGGCCAACACAAGATGAGCAACTGAAAATGGCTGGGGGACCCAAACCTTTGGGAGTAACCATAACCCCATTTATCATGCTCCAAATGCCTCTAGTTACTCTGGGTGACCAAACTTCCCAGAGTGCAACATTCGGCGATGTAGTCTCTGCGGCCCAATAGATCAATCTTGTCCAGACACCTCTGGCCTCTCCAAAAGATGTACCCTTGGAGAAGAATGTCATAATGGATGGCGCCGAAGAAGAGCAACAATAACAAGATGAGGGGGATAACCTTGAAAAAGTGGATACTGAGACCACAGGTGCTGGAAATGATAGGGGAAATCCCAATGATTCAAATGTGGGGTGCCACCAAGGTGGAAGATACGGGAAACCACAAAGAACAAGACAAAGAGTCTGATGCGACTATGTATACCGAGGAAATGCCACCAGACCTCGAAGAAGGCCCTAATGTCCAGTCCTTAGCAGCAAGACCACCCCAGCCGCCATAATGGATGGTGGAATCTAGGAAAAGAAAGGCCCCAATGACAGTAAGTGTTCCCCTCTCCTTGGCCTAAATGATGGCCCAGAATCAAGAGGCTAAGAAGCCTAAGAAGGCCTGAACCATCCATACCCTCTGGAATGGTGTAGGAGGAAGTACAGTCATAGTTTTTGTGACCCCTCCCCCAGATGCAGAAGTGGCAGCAGTAAGGGCCGAAGATTATATAGTCATAGAAGTTCCTCTAGGGAGGAGAGATAAGCAATGCAAATTGGACCTACTTGTAATGCCCACTCATGTTTTTCTTTTTAGTTAGGATGTCGTACTCTTTAGGCATCGATTTTAGTTGTTTGGCCAAATTTGTTTAGGCCACATTTCATGTGAGCGGATATTATTTCATTTGAGGATGATACTTGTTTATGATGTTATAATTTTACCTTATGCATAGATAGATGTGATGATGTTATCATGTTGATTATTATATGTCGATTTCAGATTATGATATACTTACCCCATACTCGCATGTTTATGGTTGTCTTATATGTGAATGCACTTGTTGATGTGTTGTTGTGGTAGAGGACGGAGATGTAGTTACTTGCTTCGGCGAGATCCACACGTTTGATCGATCCCTATCATTGATTGCGATATTATATTATGCATGTACATGTGTGTTCTTTTGGTGACAGGATTGTAGGTACGGGGCATCGTCTTCCCTGAATTGGCAGGAGTGAGCGTGCCCATAAATATTCATCTCAATGGTAAAGACGGGAGGTAACATACAGATCCAAAACCCTAACCTAAGCCTAATCATCCTAATGTAGGATGAGTTTCAGTATGACTACCTTATCCGGATTTGTCTAAGTTGACAGAATTTGAATACCCTCTCTCTTGTGTTTGCGTGTGTATTGCTTGATTATGTTTTCAGGTGATTTTTGGATTATTGAGTGATTTTTCATGTTTAGTGAATTAATGGATTATAGTTGAATTAATGATTTAATTATATCCTAAGTTTATTTTAAATAATTAATTAAATTGAAATATTTGGATATTATGATTTAATTAAATATTTAATTGAAAACTATATTGTATTTGCTTATATGATTAATTAAATAATTAAATATTTGGTTGCATGCATTATTGTGACATAAATATTTAATCTATTTAATTAAATATTTTATTAATTACATGTGCATAATTGTGTTGAAAAAGTATTTCAAATTGAAAAGATCTTAACTTGTAATTAGGAGTCTAGTTTGAGTTGTGGCAATAAAGCACATTTTATTTAATTAAATTAGATTTACTTTCAATTTTCAAGTTGAGTTAAACTAGGGATTGACTTGGGAGTTGTCATTCACCTTTGCATGTTTTGGGGAATTTGAATCTCTTTAGGGGGAATTGGTCATTCATTCTCTCATAACAGGTTTTTGGAGAATTGAAGAGCTCTTGGTGATTTGGGGTTTTTTTTAAGAATAGTGGATTGTTGTGGATCTGGGTTGCTTCAAAGTTTTCAAGATTTTCTATTGCTTGTGTGTGTGTGCTCGGATCTTCATTGTTGACAGATCTATGGTTGAATTGGACTTGAGGGTTTTCAGATTTGCTCTCATCATCCAAGCCACATTCCTCAGTTTCTAGCATTAGATTCGAGGTAGGCTTCATTTGCCATGTGTGGATTCAAATTCGTAGATTTGAGGTTTTCTGTGTTGCTTTAATGCATGTCTTAAATTTAGTCTTTAAAATGGCTTATGGTTGTTTCTAGGTTTTTTGGGTGTTTCTAGAAATCCCAGATCTCTATTTCTTTCATTCCCTATAATCTTAGCATTGTAGGGTTATGCTGTCGAAATTTTGGGAAGAAATTCCCTCTAGTTCTCCTATAATATGAAAAATTAAACCCTTGATATAGTTGGTACTATAGAAGAAATCAAATTTATAACCAAACGATGTTTCGTTGTTTTTTGAGGTTTTTTGAGGAGCTTGGATCTATGGTTTTCATAATTATATATTCTCTATTATAATACAGACATGTCAAAATTTCGTACTTAGATCTCTTACGAAACTCCTATAAATTAAAAAATTAATCCGCTATATAGTTTATACTATAGAAGAAAAATAAATATTTGGTACCTATGTGTTTTATTGAAAAAACAATTAAATCAATTGAAAATACCCACCCTCTATTTTTACACAGACTGGTAAAAAAAATAAAAATTCCCTTTTATTTTGATTTTTGTTTTCGAAATTATTATATTTAAAAATAAAAAAATAAACCCTGCTGATTGGAAATAATGTATTGTATTTGAAAGGTTTAAAAAAAAAAAATTAAAAAAATTAAAAAGCGGTGGTTAACCGCAGTGTTTTAAAATTAAATATAAAAAAAGAAAATTAAAAAAATTTGTGATGGTGTGGTGGGACCCCATCCCCACCCCCCACGGCGCTAAGGGTCGCGCAGTCTACGGACTGCCTCGGCAGCCCGTGCTGCCGGTGGCAGTCACGGACTGCCTCGGTAGTCTCGGGACTGCCGACGGTAGGTACATAGGGGGGGCCCGCGGGGAACCCGCCCCCCCCAAGGTAATTAAATTTGTTTTCATTTTGTTTTTAAATAAAAACTTTGTTTAGTATGTTTTCATTTCTTTGTTAATTCGGTTTTTAAAAAAAAATGTATTTAAGTTATTTTGTAATTATTAATTTAATCAATATTTTATTAGTATAAGTTGTTAATAAAATTTATTATTAATTTATAGTGATTTTAAGTTAATATTATATGTAGTATTAATTTTTAATTTACACGTATATAATTTAACTAGCATGTAATTGGTATTTTATTGGATAGATATAGTATCAATTTTAAATAAGTGTATTTAAGATTGATTTTTATTAATGTGGTGATTATTAGATTTAATCATGCATTGATTAGCTAAGGGTGAGGGGAATCATGTGAATTTGTAATTAATATATTCCCCTAGTTGAATTGATTTAACTAATGTAATGGTTATTTTAATTAGTTCACTTAGATGTCCGGGATAGTTTTGAATTTAATTTAATTTCAACGACATTAATTATGTTAGATTAAATTGTAAAACTAGATTTATTAATGGATGATAAGTGAGTATATTTTATGCATATGGGTGATTTAATTAAATGTAAATATATTCTATTTATGTTCATTTTTCAGTCTTTTAAGACGTTTTATTTCCTATGCATCTTAATGGATCTCTTTTGCTGGAAAGTATTACTGTTGTTATCTTTGGGGGCATCAGACGACCTAGGATGTATACAGAGGCTGGGGGGGAATGTTTATCTTTTTTTGGTTACTTCATGGTGTGTGTGCTCTTTGCTATTACCCTAAACTGACCATGATGACCCTTTCGATTATGTACCTGTATGTGTACCTATGTGTGATCGTTCCTGTCGTATGGGATACTGATTTGGGTTACACTAGGGTTGTGACCTATGCTAGATCTGTTGGGATTTCTGAGCCTAGGGTAGGTTACCTAGATGCATAGTAGGAGGTGGCTTGCAATAAGTTCTGCGTCCGTAAGAGACTACTGGGCTGCTTATTGTAGAGTTTCTTAATAAGTGATAACTAAAGACATATTTGGGATATTAAAATGAATTAATAAGATGTGCCCTCACCCATGCTTGAGTTCTAGTATAGGCTAAGATGGTTTGGGGAAGATGTTAGTTTCCCTGCGAGGCATTTGACATGTTTAGTGGGCCTCGTCAGTATGAGAGGACATTAGGTCCATGTATGGTCACTTGGGTGCCGAAATCCGTTGTGATTATCTGGGCTGAACTTAAGGGTAGACCTACATGATGACACCTTCCTTTACACATGCTAGATTTCCTACGTTGTCAGTTGCCTCTGGATTAGTGAGTCTTACCTTTTATGATGATTAGTACACTGGATTAGAGAGCTATCATGATCCCTTGCTTAGTGGTTATACCTTGTTGGTTTTGGATATCCGATTGGGATCTGTTGTTATCTCCTCAGCACAATGGGGTGGACCTTTGTGGTTCCACATGGATGGGTGGTAATGATTCTTTATCCATTGAGATTCGACGTCCTTGTACCAGGTGCTTGATGGTTTCTTGCAGATGAGCTCTTTATGTTCCCTCATCATTTAGTATGTAATTTGATTATTGTACATCTTGTATTAGTGTATCACATGTGATACCTAATCTGGAAATTGTAATAGTAAGTAGTTTAGTGTGATTACTACATACCCTGCGACATGTGCAGTGGATGTGAGTTTATAGTAGTTTCATGGTTATCCATGAGGATTGTAATTATGATTATGTAAGTTGTATTTGTTATGATTAATTAGATGGAATCTTTTGTTAATTAATTAGATGGAATCTTTTGTTATATTGTTAGTTGTGTTTTGCTTTAAGTAATTCAACGTCATGGGACCCTTGAGTCATGTAATCTGTGTGAGTGTAAGACATGTGTATAAATGGTAATTGCTTCCACATGATCGTATGTTTCTTTATGTTAACTTTTAAAAAAAAAATTATTCAGCACACATAGTGACATGTTTAGGTTTATCTCTCTTGGGTTCCCTGGTGGGGCGTTACACTACTGAAAGAAGCTACCCGGACAATTGAGGCAAGCAGACACAGAAGCTAAAGGAGGAAAGAGAAAATAATGAAAATCTCCTTGGGCTTCTTGCAGAACTGACACAACCACTGGACGAGATCCATTTGGAAGCCTCCACCTCTGGAACACTTCTCCCGCAGGGTGATGTGGATGATCTAAGGGCCATGAAGAAGAAGGAACAGGCCATGGATGGGTGGATCGCTGAGAAAATCAAAGACGTAAGGCAATTCTTGGCAGCGACACTCCCAGACCTTTATCAGGTTAGCAACCTTGTGGGCCAAGTGAATTGCGCCGCCCTCTTGTGGGACAAGGATATAGAGAAGTATGAGGAGTGGAGGTCCAAATTGGAAGAGATAATGAAATTTGGAGAGGAGGCTGTTACAGAGACAAAATTTTTGGGAGAAGAACCCTTTGGGTTCCTCCGGGCCCAACACTCCAGACTTGGCCTCAAAATTGAGGTGAGAAAGAAACTGGTAGGGGCCCTAAAGAATAGAGTCTTAGAAGTCCAAAATTCTTTGGATTTATATAAAGTGTTCGTATCAGGGGTTACGCAAGTTGATCCCTTCACTACCGAGACTTGTGCCGTGGAAGATTTTGTACTCACTAAATTTGATGAGCTAATGGAATCCTGGTACCTTTCTACCGGAGATTTTGATGGAGGAAAGATATCAAGACTATCCAAGATGATGCTCTGGGCTCATGAATCAGTGAAGATAGTTGCGGAATTCAGACACTAATAAAATTTTTCCCATTCTTTGACGAGAATAGGTTAATTATTTGACTAGAAAATGTAGGTCAATCGACCAAATGTGTCATGGAAGTTTTTTTGTCAAAAATTTCCATGACTGGCCTAATGAAAACCGATGGCTAAAAGGTCAGAAAAAGGATTTTTGAAAGATGTGATGCACCTTTCATCTCTAAGCCCTTTTCACAGTTCTTCATTTGTACGACCTTACTAACAGTTAGAAACGACAAGGATTCTATATGAACAACAAACTGATCGACGATATTCATCATTCTTATAGAATCCTCGTCATTTTTTACTATTAGGAAGGTCATCAATGATGAATATATTAAGACAGTTCGTCAATTAGTTCATCATTCATATAGAATCCTCATTGTTTCTGATTGTTAGTAAGGTCGTAAAAATGACGAAATGTTTTATTTTAAAAAAAAAAAAAAAATTCACAATGGCAGAGTAATTAATGTTTTATACCATATTCTCTGTTGCAAATAGATATCTAAGGGATATAATACATATCAGTAACAAAGCTTCATCCTCCACATATAGGATACAGGGTGTGAAAGATATCTGCCACCAATTCAACATATCAAATACTTGAAGACTTGAAGCAATATAGCAACATCTTATTCTTTATTGTGGGTGATCAAGGCATTGTTCTACTAAATTAACAAGAGACGCAAGAGTCAAAGTTCATGCATATAGTAGAATGCTTTAAGGAGCTAGATATGGTTACAATTGTAAATGGATGCTTGTGAATGGACTAGATGTTTAGAAGAATTATTTATTGAAATCAATATAGCGAACATATGTGTGTGATGCAATAGATGTAAAAAATGTAAAGTACATTAGAATGAAAGTATTGTAAAAACAAAGAAAACATGATATTATGTGGAAATTACATGTAGATTATTAATCAACTTTCAATAATATGGAGAGAGAACAAGTAAAATGATGCAAAGAATCATCTGTAATTATTGAGGCAAGCCTTAACAACTTCTTTCAAAAGGTTAACATTTCCAACATAATTAATGCAAATTTGTATCACATGAGACAAAGAATACAGGTTGTCCCAATTTCATTAGTTATAAAATTATATTTGATTTGTAAGAATCTTAGTGTCTGGAACAAAAAATAAATAATTACATAAATGTAATTTTGGAAGAACATGATATTTAATATGTATTAATTTTTCCAAGTGAATATGAAAGACAAGGAAAACATCAATATAAATGCCATTACTTTGGTCAAAACTGCTTTGCATGGTTTGAAGCTATTATGCTTATTTTGAAATATTTACTTGGTGAGAAGATTATTTCTATATTTGTTTACATCTTAAATAGATTCTCTCCATTGTTTTGATTTAAGAAATTCAAAAACCTGATTGTAATGCTAATGATGATGCTTACCACAATACGAATAGTGATAGCAACTGCATATGTTTGAGCCAAGAATGGCATGTCAAGAACATTTCAAACCATGAGATCAAATCTTTACTTGGACAATTATGGAAAAGAAAATTGATTCTTGTAGTTTTCTGAGAAAGAATATACTTACAGTATAATTATTCATTCTTTGGAAAATAGCTCGACTTGTTAGAACAACACTGATGATTACACTTAGACCGGGCTCTGTGAGAACAATATCAGAAGCACTCCTTGTAGCATATGTTGCATCATCCACAACTATTCCTATGTCTACCTTCTTGAGAGCTGGAGCATCATTAACTCCATCCCCAATCATTCCACATATGTGCTTTCTATCTTGAAGCCGCCTTACTATTTCATACTTGTCTCCTTTCAAAATTTAAGCTTTTTTAGTTGTTCTTGGTCCACTAATATTTGACCAAAATTTTATCCTTGCCTTATCTTGCTGACAACCAATAGAAATGTAAATACATAGTATTATTTAAATTCTTTAATAGAAAATATGCAGACATCATAACTTATTTTGATCAATCAATTTTCTAATAAAAATAGACGTTGTGTTCGATACAAAAAAGACTTAATGATTAATAAATTGCATTATCAGTCAAGATTTGTGAAGGTGGGAACCACATGTGTGCAATGCATATTACCATAAACATGTTTACATGGCTTCAGTGTATCATTAGATTTGCCACGTTTGCTTCATTTTCTTGTATGTTTTTGCATGGTAAATGGAAATTATAAATAATTGAGACATGTGGACTATTTTCTTCATATGAAGGACATGTAGCATACGTGCATGAATTGTATCAACAGGAGATAAATAAGATTTTGAATCCATGCTACACTAAAATTTCTTAGGTCCTACCATTTCGCAAAAACTTTACATTCGCTAAAATCCTTCGTTTGGAAATAATCGTTGTTCTATTTCATATATTTGCGACTGCTATGTTGAATCCCTTGTTCTACAATAAGCTGTCAAAGGAGGGAAGGAATGACTGCTATGTTGAATCCCCTATTCTGTAGAAGACAAGAAAAATCAGAAAATCCAAATAAAATGAGAGTAAGAATGATGAGGAGGTTGAGAAGAACATTCCTGCGGAAGCTTCCAGAATTGGGAAGCAGAAGGTAGGAAAGAGGAAGTTTCTATTTGTAGGTATCAACAATTTGGTTTAGGCGTTCTCTACAAGCTTGCATTAGGATTAAGGTAACACAAATTCTAACATAATTTGGTAAGTATAGCAGCAATAAAGAGTTTAAATTTGGGGAACATGCTTGTAAGATTTTTCCTAATTTACTTGTCTTACCAGAACTAAGCTTTGTATTTCTGAGTTTTACATAGGAAATACCCTGAAGGTGAGAATAATAGGCAGGGAAAACAAACTATGAATAATCAACAAATGAGTGTTGTATAGGAAGGGAAAAAAAACTATGAATAATAAAAAAATGAGTGCTCTTTTACCATCGCAGCTGGTCATGTGAAATGTAGGATACAACTATCTCTTGGGACCTACTAGCCCCCATATGACTGAAGCAACAAAAAATACGTGATCACCTGGACATTTACAAGGGCTATTTGAAGGGAGAAGAGACTCTTGGCATAAGTTCTCTATGGACTACACAACCACCATGCAACTCCCAGGTTGACAGGTCTAGCCACTATTGTGCCAATAAACTATATTTTAACAAACAAGCATGTTAGGATGCCATTATTACTAAAATCCATGCTCTGAAACTACTTGTTTGTCACTTTTAGAGATTAAGTGGTCATGGTGAATACTTCACTTATAAAGTAAGAGAACTTAAACTTTATTTGATGTTAACCGTAGTTAATCTAATTGATGAGTTTTGACTCCATTCATAATGGATAGGTCAAAAAAATTGGCTATGTGGCATAGGAATATAGAAGTGCCATAGGTAGTCGACAATGGCTTACTTCACTCCAATAATGGATGATGGCTTACTTCACTCCAACAATAGAGGATTTCAATTTTATGATAAATGTTTGAAATATTTTTATAGGGTTAAGCATAAGCTTTATCTTTTAAAAAGAATGCCACAGTATAATATGAAGTTATCACAGATTTCTGAATTAGATCCTGTGAAAGTTTTTAATATTTTTCATTTCAGATCATAATTATGAGATACCCAAAAAGAGAATCTACTATTAAAAAGTAAAACCAAAACATGTGGTTTTGTTAATTTGAGAAGTGACCGGTTTCATTGGATCTACTATTTGGTGAACATGAAATATTTCCTAGTTGTAAAGGAGAGGGTATTACAGATTGTACTTGCATAAGAAACATGGAGCGAGGTGGGATTTTCATATAATGCCCCAACTTGAAATCTGACAAAAATGAAACTGCCTGACTCATACTCATGTACCCATAAACCTTAAAGAAAATGTTGGCAATGGGATTTCTAGGAAGGATGTATCCCATTATGTACTTTGTAATGATGTTCAGCCCTGGTGTTTGCACAATAACTAAAATTAGAATCTTCCATGAATTGACAAAATATATTAGGACCCATAATCATTTTTCATCAATATATTTTAGTTTTTACCTGATTAGTGGTGGCAGTTATAACACTAATGGGTAAAGTGAAAAGGGATGCTAAAGCACAAGCTAGGATTAAACCCCACCATGGAAGTTGCACCTGTTCCTTGTAAAACTCACACAGTGCAAATGAAACAACCAAATTAGCAGCAAGGAGAGTATAGAACCACCATTGTGGGATGTCTTCATACTTGAGCATCAGTTTAGTATGGATATCAGGTGGACTTCTTCTAGATGTCATTTCTTGTTGCCATATTTCCCTGAACAGAGGACATTACAACATAATAAACATTTCTGTATCAAAAATCAAAAGCAAAATATAGGGTACCCTGAAGACAAAACCATTAAACCCTCTTATCTAAAACCTACCTTACATAGAAAAGAGAAACATGGGTTATTGTGGAAGCTATGGTTGCAAAACCAAATCCATAGCTCAAAGCAAAAAAATAAGCTCAAATGTATCTATCCACTTTCCTCCTAGGCTGTCTGATCCAACTCAAATCAGTTGCTCACAATAGCTATAATATTGTACCTAGGATGCACAAACCCTATTGGCTCTTGGAAATCTATCATTAGGAATCACATGCTAATATGTGCAATCTGTGTTGAACGCAGATAACAAGAAGATGGACAGTTGTTTTATTTATTAACCTTCAATGAAATAAATGATATTCTGCATTTTGTATTAAATGTTTTATTAAATGCGGTATAAAGTGACAATGATATATTTTTTCCTAATTAAAGTTGTAGAATATTATTTTTCTCATTACTATTTTCTGTGAGGGCCAATCAAATTATAAATAAATAGTATTATTCAACTCTCTTAAATATATTAAAACTATCAAACTATATAATATACAAACAAATTCAAAAATACTGAAATCTGATTTAACCAATAATAAATATGTTTGCATCGAACGATTGCAATAGTTACCTACCTATGGAAGGAACTAATAACAGTCACAGGTTAGTGTTTGAACTTAGGAAAATGATCTACTCTTTCTATATTCCCTTTGAATACATTATCACTTGGATTTGATATGTAGAAACAATATTGATTTTGAATCAATGAACCTACAAGCAATATCTTTTCCCCTATCTTCATTCTTAAAATATTTTCCATGATGACAAGAGTCTTGTGGTGACATATTAGGAAAAAATAAATTTGAATAATTTTCATGTGCATTTGACTACAAGAAACATTCTCATGGTGTCACGAGCATAGGGTGACCTTTGAGCATAGAAATCATGTGACCTACTTGGAAATAATAACTATCATTAATTCTTATTATTACTACATGTTTTTTTACTTCTAAGATGTTTTTGTTTGAAGGTCTAATTGAAGAAGCGCATTGACTTCAGGAGCATAATCTGTATTGATGAAAAGATGCCAAACTCATTGGCATGAATTGAATTGGCAAAAAATATTAGAACACGTTGAATCAAGTAAAGCAGAATTACAATGGCGAATGCATCATGAGTACACAACAATTTGACTAGAATAATAATGGTAGTTGATCTTATGATTGCTGATTATGTAGCATAGGTAGCAAAGGTAGTCTCTAAATGCTACTGTTTTAATATCTCTTTAACTGGGCATGTTACTACATTGAACTAACATTATTTCGGTTTTTAGATTATTGCATTTGGTTGACCATAGGCAAGGAAATCATGTTTTGAACCAGAACACTTGTACAATCTTTGAGTTGAGTTGGGTTCCTTGAGTGAGTTCCAAGACACTTGTAGAATCCTTGAGTTGAGTTGGGT
>MU228022.1:3725637-3753819 GCA_018584345.1 Thuja plicata
GAACCAGAACACTTGTACAATCTTTGAGTTGAGTTGGGTTCCTTGAGTGAGTTCCAAGACACTTGTAGAATCCTTGAGTTGAGTTGGGTTCCTTAAGGGGATATTAGACTAGGGCTCTGCATCAGTTCAGATCGAGCTTCACTTGGTTTTGAGAATAGTTTAATATTCTCTACTTAACAAGGCCAACCACGTGAAGGTGGGAGCTCATTTGGCCCCACCCCCCCCTAACATCACTCTAAATTCCCCATTAACATCTAAAATTCATTCATTCATTCATTCATCCATTTATGAAATATAACATTCAATCATTATAATCACATAACATTCAATAACACCTAAAAGTAATTAACAATTGAACATTCATTAATAATTCATCAACATTTAGTAGCACAAAATTACATTCATTAAGACAACGTAAATATATTATCAAAAAAGGTTTATTGCAATCTTTTCTTTTTAATTGGTTGTGTATTTGGTTTTTGCATGAAATGGCTAAGCAGAGCATTAAGGTCTTCGTCATTCCCCTCTACTTGTGAACCCAATAAATGCCTCCTCCTCTGTGATGTACGAGGATGCTTGTGCGCCAAAGGGGGGTACACTGCATAACAAATAAATGGGTTAGATGCACACCATTTTATATTAGTGTTAAAAGTATTTCATTAATTAAAAGAAGATAACAACGGATCAAAAAAAATTTAAAATAACAAAACATAGATTTTATTTACTGACAATGCGACATCATCTTGAATATGGTGAACACTGGGACATCGTCCACTTGTTCACCATGACGTTCTACATGCTCTAAAATGTACGCAAGAAAGGTTTCACCAATTTCAATTTAAAATGTTAACTTGTATTAAAAAGTATACAATTAATGTTCAATAGCAATTGAATACCTCCATCACTACGATGCACATCAGGGTCTTCATCATGTGGAGAATCTGTGCTAGGATTAGAAGGTTGCATTGCAATGTCATGTGCTAAAGGGGTTAAATAAACATCAAATAGATTATCGCTCAAGTATTCAATTTGAAATAATTTTCATTTGGCCTACTTATCTGTGTGTGAACCGATCCAATAGACTGTTGACTTTGGTGTATGCGTTTAGCCATGACTTTATAGCCTTCCTTTGAGCCAATCTTTCTATCTTCTTCTGTGGACGCTACATTAAAATCCAAGCCTTGCATTTTTGGCTTAATATCGTCAATTCTGTAGGTATTGTTTGTAACAAAATTGTTTGCAATTTATAAAAAAATTGATTCAAAATTTCATTTACTGCTACTTACAATTCTTGCTTGAAGTTTCAGATAACCACCAGAGCCAAGTTTGTGTTGGCCATTATTTTATATTCTGGCCTTTGTAGCCTTTGATGTGTCCTGCAGTCTATGAAAAGTTTGAAATATGTTAGATTATATAAATATAAAGATCACTAATTAGTGCATAATTACGTTGTACTACCTAATACTATCGCATACCTTCTATTGTCATTTACTAGTACAATTCCTATTTGGCTTTGCACTTTCTCCTTTGCATCCAAAATGAATTCCTTCCACACCTTCTTTGGAATCACAGGAGGACGCTCATACATTGGGTTGCTCACTAGATTCCTTCTGTATGCATCCCTCACAGTCTTTAGATGTTTGCAAACTCTCTGAAGAACATTTTCACTGTCAAAAATGTTACTTCCAAAGAGCTCCTCTAAAGATTTTATGAGCTGATTTTTTAATTTTCTATCCTGTAAACCACCTTTTAAGAAAAAACAAAGTTGTTAGCTAAAAAAATTAACTAAAGTTGCGTACCTTGAATATAGTACAATAAATAGATGAAAGGAAAAATATTCTAGCAATTATATGAAATCAAAGTAGTAGGATAGGGTTAGTTAACATATGATGTTCCACCTTGTACGTATAGTGGGCCCGAATAGTGACAATGTCATCTCATGAAGCTTATCATAAAAAACATCATTCCATGCAAACACATCATGGGATCATCAATCCAAAATGAGTTATGAATAAGTAAATTAGAATTAGAATATAAATAATAATAATTTTAAAGTACCTAGAAGCTTAGGTAATTTTAAGGGAATCATATCTTCATCATTTAACAACAATGATGTCTGCAATTTTCCCGTACTAGCAACAAGGGTAGATCCAGGAAACGTTGCTGAATTATCACTAGTACTGGTCTCTATATCCTGAGGAGGTGTATCTTGTACTGCAAAAAATTATTCCACTATCAAATGCATCCAAGATTAAAGTACAAATCAAAACATAAATAACACATAATCGAATATAGAAAAACAAGGAAGTACCAGGTATAGACCCTACAAACATGGATGTTTTCATGCTCCTTGTTGTTGACATTGCAATTGACAATGATGTCCTCATAGGAGGAGGTGTCTGGAGTACATCATGGCCTAAATGTATAGTTTGAAGTGAGGAGTCAAGATATATATGTCAGTTTGAATAAAATAACTAGTAAATCCAATGAAAAGTGTAGATTTCTTATCAGTAAGACCAATGAAGTTTGTAACCTGTTAACTTAAGGATTATTTTACCTGTGGGAGTTGTACTGGTATCGGCCTCACCGCAATGTACATGAGGAGTTTCTTGAGCATCCAAAAAATCTTGTAAGAACACATGCATATTTTAGTTTATGACATAAAAGAGTATAAAATATAAAAAATTATTGAACTTTTGTTATAACTAAAGATTCATTACTACTTACTTCCAAATTATGTGATTTCCGCACCAATAGAGCTTTCCTCTCCATCAATTCCTCACTTGGATCTGGATCGAGAAAAATGCCAAGAATTTCATCACTAATTTTTTGTAATTGTTTCTTGACCGCATACACAGGGTTAGGCCTATCTGGGATGGCATCACCCATATCTGACACTATAGGCGTTGTTGTTGTAGGCACTTTTCTCTTTCCCTGAACATCAATTTGTGATAGGAATATCAGTAAAACTATGAGAATCACTCCAAAACCCTAAAGAAAAGAACATAATAATATAATATTTTTCTTCTATATTATTTGTACAATTACAATAAGGTTTACCTTTGCTGAAGAATGGGTGGGAGTAAAATCCCCACCTCCATCATCACCTGGTGCATCCATGTCGTCCTATGATAAAGATTAAATATAAAAAAATTAGCGAAATGAAAGCAATAGACTTAACAAAAAAACCTTATTAATAAAATGGTATATTGGAGTCATAAATTAGAGGTAAGTTTAAATGATATATAGTACTTACCACCCCCATGATAGTGTCTTTTTTGTATCTATGCAATTCAAGTAGTAATCTATTAGCAGTTCTTGCCCTGCACTTATTGATTTTATTGCACATACAAAAACATGATTCCCCTCATGTGCCTCAAATATACAATTGGGAATCTTATTAGTTGACCCAGGTCACGTACTATTTATAAAACCCACAATAGTCCTTGTTGATTTTGAACTTCTGTCAATGTACATATAAACTCCTTTACTTTGCTCCTTTTCTTTTCGTTGTATATAATTAACTAACAATGCATACCTATGCATACTTTTTTATATCGAACAAATTGCATCCAATTATTGTAATCGTAACAAGGTCCGACAAACTCCAACAATTCAAAAAATTTGTTGTAATATACCTTTATGCCATCCATGGAAAATAGGCCCAAACCATGTAATGATGATGGAGCTATACGATATATCCTTTCATTAACACAAAAATCAGTGTTAATTGGAGGTAGTTCCTTGGGTACCCATTCTTTCAGAAGATGTGCATACCTCAAGGGCACCTCAATGTCATCTATGGTCTCATCATCATAAGAACATGACCCCCCTTTCGCAAGGAAAAATTGCATGCGTTTATTAAATTTTCTTCTAATCTTTTGGCCTTTGGTTGATTTCCCTATTTTGGGCCTACTACATGTCTCACTTTTATCTTCTATTCCCGCATTTCCATGACTTGAGGAAGACAGAGCTGACAAGTACATATTAGGTGGTTCCTGCAATCCATCAAATGGCAGATATAGTTGGTAAGGAGTGAGATATTTTACTAAATGAGGGTAATGTTGATGTAATATATAGGTTGTATTGACTTATACCTGCTGATCCATGTCACTATGCATGATCCTCATAAAAAGGGGTTAAATTGCTTGCATATGTGAACCATTTATCTTAAGTTAGCCAAAAATTACGTGATACCTATGCTACAAATTATATAGAAGACAACATGAACAATATGCATTCATCATAATCATTGTATATTTTTTAATTCCTTACCTTTACTTTATGTGTGCTATGCAGGATTGTCAACAAAAGGGGTGATGATGTCTGTAATCAATTGCCTATTTCCACAAAGGGTTACAATCACACAAAATATATGCATGTAATCAACACCAACAATTGAGCATCATAAGAAATACATTGGTAATTTGTTAAACAATAAATACATTAAATATACGAGTAATAACTGAAACACATGTATCATAAATCACATATGTTGTAATCATTAGAAATGAACACATTAATTTAATTGTACCATGGCATTAGAGTTTAATACATAATAAATAATTATGAAGACATATAAGTCAAATAAATTTGTATGACTAGATCAATATTACCGTCATCACCATGACCATCATTTTTGTATGACTAGATCAATATTACCGTCATCACCATGACCATCATTATCATCATTATCATCAACATGATCATCATCATCATCATCATCATCATCATCATCACCATCATCGCCATCATTATCATCATCACCACCATCATCATCACCATCACCATCACCATCACCATCATCACCATCACCATCATCACCATCACCATCACCATCATCATCATCATCATCACCACCATCATCATCTTCTTCTTCTTCTGCATCATCATCTTCGGTTTCTTCTTCTTCCGTCATGTTATACTTTATTGGTCTTCCTCTTGGATCATGTCTAACAACAAATGACCAACCCAGTTTTTGTGGAACCTCTACCTAAAACACTTGCTCACATTGACTTGGAAGAACATAGTGCTCATCTCCAACTGACTCAAATGACCTTGTATTAATCATTGTAAATCTATTATCATGTTAAATAAAAATTTTATCAGGATCATTTTTATTTAGTCATAGCCTGTACCATTTGACGACGAATATAACTAACTTGAAGGATTCAAAGTCACACTCAAGTATATTATCCAAAATGCCATAGTATCAATTTTAAGATTCTTGAGGATGCATGTCGTTTCTAGATAAAATATTAGTGACATTGAAGACTGCAGTTATCCCAGAATCACAAGTTTTCTTCATTTCATCCAACTTTTTTATGTGAAATTTGTGGTCATGATAGTACATAGCTTTGTGGTGCTTGACCTGCAATTTTTCAGGCATGTGAAAATTATTTGCGTCATGAGTTGATATGAAACATATGGGTCGTGATTAATAATTTATACGGGCCTGTCTACCTCTTAAACCATTTGCTAGATCAATTACCATTGGTGTAACATTGGAATCTATATTACAATGAACTTATTTAACCAATGAAGCAACACCTTCCCATGTTAATGAGTGACCATTTTGGTTACATAGTTCAATCCATACCATCATCCAATCAAGATTGTTCGCAATATACAAATGTAGTGCATCCCACTCTTGACCAACTGTATTAAAAAAAGACCACTTACAAACAACTTAAATTGAAGATTTATAAGAATTAATTAAATATAATAACATCTTATAATTACCTCTCACATTCCTTATTATACCTTTCCCCATCAAGTGCTCCCCTTTGAATTTGTTAATGGCGTTGGGGTCCCAAATGCGATCTACATGCATATTTGCTACAAAATTAGGAAGATATTCACTAATGTACACCATGGTCTAGTATACCATATATCCCTCCACCATAGAACCCCCAGGATGTGCTCTTTGTCGAACCAAAACCTTCAAAAATTCTAGGTGTCTCTCAACCATCCACATTGACCTAGTTTGTATAGATCCACACAATTCAATCTCCTCAACTTGATGTATGAGGTAGTGTTCTTGTCCATTGAAAAAATTAGAAGGTAAACACTTTTTTATTTCACACATAAGATGAGGAATTTTTCTCTTCCAATATTGTATATCTTCTTTATTGATTTCTTTCGATGACAACCACCTAGATGTTATTCAATACGCAAAAACATATAAATGATACTTAACAAACAATATACAATAAATTACTGAAAAAGTAAAACAAGTCACGGGTATAATATCTATACAAAAAATCTAACAAATAACACTTCTAACCTCATATATTTTCCAAGATCATTTATAACTTGTTTGATACTGTTGTCAAAGTGGTGTGGGAGAGATAGAGGTGGAACGTACTGTGATAATTATAAAATGATCATTTCAATATTTTAGAGAATAATACAATGAAAACTACATTCAGTATACAAATATATAGAGAATACAAAATAACATAAATTACCTTAATAAAGGTATGCTAATCGTGTGTTTTCATCCCTGGCCCAAATTTGTTTTTCTTTGATATGAGATTGTTTATGTTTGCAGCAAACACTATGAGAAATCAATTTTTTTGTATGACTTCTTTATAGCATTGCTTTGTTGCTCTGATAATAACCAAGGAAGGGCACTTATATCAATATGGTCTCCATTGTTATTTGATTGAATGACATTTTTCAATACATGGTTAGAATCTTCAATGTCACTACAAATTTTGACAATATTTTCTTTATCATGTCTTCCATCCAATAATTTCCATAATGTCTCTATTACATTCTTTCCAATATGCATAGCATCAAACAATTGCATGATTGGGAGGTGCTCGTAGTACAACAACCTACTAAATTGTCTAGGATAACTTTTTAGTCCTTTTGGAAGTTGGTCATTGATGCCTTGACGACCTTCACAGGCATCAATTACATCATCAGTAAACAAAAGAAAATATCAAAATATAAATTTCAAAAAAAACCATCAGATTGAATGACATTACCTCGTCAATTTATTCTATTATATTCTAAATTTCATAGGTGAGGTGTCATTCTTCTTGGCTTTGATGCAGTCTCTTCTTTCCCATTGAAAAGATATTTTTTGGTAATTTGATACTCATGATTTATGTGGAGAAAATGCCTATACTCATTGAACTCCTACTTTTCTAAACTTTTTGAATGATGATATTTCATCTTTGGATCACAAACTCGACATGCAAATTTTTCCTTTGTCTAAAGACCTACAAGATCATGTATAATTGGATTGAATATGTTGATTTTGATAATTACAATTATCATGTGCAAACTTAGACATACAACAAAAATGTGTTAGCACTATAACATACCAAAAAAGAGGCGTTAACAAGAGAACATACCAAAAAAATGTGCTAGCCCAGGGGCATCATGTATTGTCCATACAAGCATTGCATGGAATTGAAATTGTCTTTGACCTATTAGCCTAGATATGTCATACACAGTGACCCCATTTCATAACACCATCAACTCGTTGATAAGGGGCTTAATATATATATTCATATCTTTAACTTGGTACTTACCTGGTTGAATGAACAAAAACATTACATAATTATTATGACCATTTTAATAGATTATTTATAATAAATTAACTTAGATGACTATTAAATGAAACAATACCTGGAACAATCATTGCCAACATTATGTGCTCCCTCTTTATGGACATCCAAGGAGGAATGTTATTATTGATAACAAAAATAGGCCACACCAAGTAAATAGATCTCATCTCTCCAAATGGATTGACACCGTCCGCTGCCAATGAAAGATTGAGATTACGAGGTTATTCTTTAAAGTGTGGCCAAGTTTCTTTAATGTCCTTAAATGTAGAACCATCCGTGGGCATTCACATAATTTCATCTTGACTTCTATTGTGTGCATGGTAATCCATAAATTGTGCCAAGGTAGTGCACCTAAATTATCATTGCTGACATGGAATAATGGGAATATACTAGAGAACCTTGCAAGGCACCTTTTTTGTTATTTGATCTATTTGATATCTACTAATATGGAAATTAGGGCATTCTGTTGCAAATTCATGTTGTTTATGACATATAAAATGATCATTAGGACATGCATGTATTGTTTGATACTCCATCCCAATATCTTTCATAATGGCAGATAGTTCCCGGTACGAGCGAGGTAGAATGTTTGATGATGGTAACAAACACTCACCTATCAACCTACAGAAAAAGATATAATTAGCATACATGATTCACCCTCTGTTAACAAAAAGGAAATTGTGACTAAAATAGGTGAAAAAGATGACATATATGACATACCTTAACATTTGTGACATTGCTACATTGGATAAACCATTTAAAACCTTGAATTTCACCAACAACAATATAGTGGACAGAAGAGTTGTTTGGGAGCCTTTGTATAGGGGCTCACATGCCTTCCCAAGTATAGGTAAATCAAGGTCATCTTCATCATCGTGATCAGCTGCACTAGTACTATCATCTTCAATTGTATTCTCTGGCACATGATCAACAACAACAATACCATCATCTTCAATTGTGTTCTTTGTCGTAGGATCATCTTCTTCCATGAAATCATTATCTGCTCCTTGGATATTCACACCTCCATGTTCCTCCACTTGGAAATTCACATTCTCTAGATTGTTATGGTCCATAACATGTAACCCATGGCGGTTAACCTATATCAAAATAATGATATTGAACTAACCATGACCATGATCTCATCATCAATTGATTTATTATGTATATAAATTGTCAAAACAATATATTGAAATACTTACCAATGGATGAAAATCGTGCCCCCCTTTAATGTGACCATGCTCTCTACAATATTTCTCAGTTGTTTTGACTAGAAGTCTTTGAGTCTTTAAGCCCTTGCAATTTTTGCAAGGACAATAACATTTTCCATCACCTTTTATTTTAAAATTAACCCACAATCTAGCAATTGTTTCCTTATTTTGCTCTAGGTTCATATTGTCAGACATGGTCTTTTTTCACAGGAAAATATTCGGGCTATAATTATACCAAAAACTTGTCTCCGATACTTTGAATTAAGATATTAACATTGTAATCCATCAAATATAAACATAGTAGCATTAGTACTATCTTGTATAAAATCAAGCGTAAATCCATTAAATAGATTTTGACTGCAAAGCATTGTATATTTAATCTAATCATGATTCATATTTGATAGGAATGCTATCCATATTTGACAAGAATGCTAAGAAAATAAAATAAAAATGAAAATATAAAATATCCACTTCGACATTGTTGGAGATGAAGTGATTGTTCTGAGAAAGGTTTGGTGGTGAATATCCACATAAGTAGGACACAAGACAACTAGGAGTGTCAATTTGAGGGCATTGTGTAATTACAAATCACTAGTTGCCACTTCTGGCTAGAGATTACAAAGAACCCTAGAAAAATCCCACAACTTGGAAATAAGCACTAATAACAGTGACATTAGGTTAAGAAATCCCTAAAACCACACTTATCATTTAAGAAATACCTACAACCATAAATCCCATTATCAAATCACCTTCATATTCATCAATCCATCATTAGGACAAACATTCAATCAGAAAAAACATTATCTTTATTAAGGCATTATTAACCTTTGGCGGTAGATCATAGTTCATACACCAATTAGGTCTCTAGGCTCATTAGGCCTTACCATTTCTTAGAAATTACTAAAATTACTAAAATTGTAAATTATAAAAAAGTGTAGTAAAGTTATAAAAAAGAACATGGTAAGGCATCACATGTCTATGATTTGGGACTATGTTTTGTATATAATGTTTGATTTATGTTCTTTTTGGAGCTTCCAAAGCAAAAAAATGTTAAGAAAAAAGCATGGATCATACCTATCTTGTAAGCTCATTTTTGATACTAGGCATTCTTCAAACCCCATTATGTATCTCCAAGCTCGAATCAAGTTTTTATTTGGTATTGCTTGTACATGAACCATCTGTAACTTTTTGATGCTTAAGCTTCATTAATAATGTTGTTGTCCCCTTTATAAATTTGCAGCTCTTAATAACACACCAATGGCCACCATAGTTGAGAAGATAATGAAACAAGGCCTATTTTCTTTATAAATTTTTTTACCACTGTTATGGTAATTTCTTGATCTTTTACCATACACAGCAACAATTTTTTTATTATGACCAATGTTATTTTATGAGGTCTCACTGTTAACTTGTTGATTGAAGTATTTTCATGGTAATAACACAACCTATTATGCTTTGGACCTCTTGTATAATATAAAAATCAATAACATGGCATATTGTTATCCCTCTGAAAATGATCATTATAACCACACTTTTGGTCTATTGTTTGCTAATGGATAACATGGAGGAATTACACTGTCATATGCCACTGTTATGGAAGTATCATTGCCATCTTTTCACATGTACCTTATGTTGTTCTTACACATGGAACTACTACTCTCCATTAGATGATTGCACTGTATATGATGTTGACACATGCTGATCTATTTTCTCATATGTATGGTTTGTAACACCCCAAAATTGGCACCTCATAATCTAATCAGTTTTGGTGCATTTTCTCATCTTCAAAGTCCTATTATACTAGGCAATTTCTCTTCCTAATTGACTTTAATTGACTGAGTTTCAAATGCAGAAAACCCAAATTTGCATAAATCTGACATTATATTTAATTCTTAAATTATCAAGGTTTATTACCTAAAATTCCCTATGATTAATTGATTTAATCCTAAAGTCCTAAGTGCTTTTAATTAAATTAATTCCACCCCCTTTAGCTAATATACATAAAAGGAATTGAATAGTTATTTAATTGATTGGATGAATTATCTTCAAAAGGGAATTCCACAATTCCAAGTGAAAGGTCACTCATGTGGCAATAATCCATCCTTTTAATTAAATAATTCTTGCATTTTTGTCTCAAATGGAAATGAAGAGGCAACCGTTTCTTTTCAAGAAACTCTTCACCCTCTTTCCATGGTTTTCTATAAATTGGACCTCTTTTTCTTCATTTGGTAGGATGATTTTTGAGAGCATCAAACTTATAGTCAAATTTGCATTAATTCTTTCATGCTTTTGAGTTTAAAATTGCATAACTAGACTAGTTTCAATTTGGATTAAGGATATGTTGATTTCATTTAGCAATTCCTTTACATATCTAACATCTCTATTTCATCTTTCAATTCTAGTTTAAATGCATTTCATTTCTAGATTAAGAGTATTTTCTTTCTTAGATTAATTTCAATTTGCTTCCATAGAGTAGTTGCAATTTTAGGTCTAGACTAGTTGCAATTCACTTTCATAGACTAAGAGCAATTTTATTTCATAGATTAATTTCATTTCAATTCATAGAATAATGGCAATTTGATTTTTTCTCATGCTTTAGAAATCCTCCACGTTAGCAATGGTCAGGTAGTTGGCTCTCGTTCTAAGGGTAAATTTGACATCCACAACTAATTAGGAGGCAGCAAGTCATTTCAATTGAGTTTGTAGGATGAACAATTCATGTTTGTCTTTGTGAATTGAACAATTGAATAAATACTATGCTAAGTTTGTGCCTGATTTAGAGGTCACATTCAAGCACACACATTTTGGTGCCCACCGTGGGGCAGAAAAATAATTTCTGGTCTCATTTTCAAACTTTTTGACAGTGTTTTGTGAACTCTGTCGTACGTCCGTACAACACTGGTATGGAGTCTCACATGAATTTTTGTGTCAAGACGCGTGAAGTTTTTCTCTCTATAGCACTCTGTCATGCGAAGAAACAAAAATCTCACATGTGTCGAAGCACTTGCTGGCGCGAACTTTAACAGACAGACAATTAAATTCTAGAATTTGTAATCTGTTGTTTCTCTTTTCTGACATCTATTTTCTACTCTAATTTTTCTGTTCCTGATTTCTGCTGTAGCATAACAGTGGTTTACAGGTTCTCTTTTCAAAGATCAAAACTTTCTAACATTTTACTTGCAGGATGATAGTCAAAGGTATAATTAAAACGTCATGTTTGTTTGCTGTTTTTCATTCACATAGTTTAAATAGGGATTTGTTAAAATTTCATAAGGATCCCGATAGAAAAGTAGGGGAATAAGCTCTTCATTACATGGAAGTGATGCCCATGGATGAAACCAAGACCCAGATATTGCTAGCATGACGGATACTTGGGGAAGCAAAGCAAGATAGAAAATCTTTAGCACTTCTACTTGTTAGGGGATTATGCTCTTCTCTCTTTGAGAGAATCAGAAACCCAAAGACTTGTGAATTTGGTGGAGTGAAACTATCTCGGTGATGAATATGTTTGATGTGTTTGGGTGAGGTGAAAAGGTAGAGAAGTATGCTCTTCTCTCATTGAGAGAATCAGAAAATCAAACCCTTGAATCCAAACCAAGTTGAGTCACCTTTAGAGGGCCTGTCGGAAGTTGAACCTCTGGGAATGACCCAAGTGAGTACACACCTTTCGCTGGTGATTCAACCTCACTCTAATAAAGTCTACTTTGTTGTAGTCTAAAGACTCCAAAGCCATGGTAACTTCTTTCTCATTGATTTCGACTATCATCATGAGAAAGCCTTGTTTGTCATACTGAGCGGCGCCGCTCCAAGCCTTGCTTGCAAGGGTGTGTGACTTACAAGTGTTGGTGTGGCTGTGAGGCCCCAGCTCTTTATTAGAGGCACCAGAGGTTATTGTGAATGGAAGCCTACTAAACACTCTCTTAGTTAGATGCCTACCCGATTCACCTCCGAAAGGAGACATAATCTGTGCGCAGGGAGAGTGAAGAATCTCTCCCCTAGATTCTTGACATAGGTATGCACCTGGATGCTTGAAGTGGTATATGATGCTAGCCCCTGTTTAAGGGTAACCTTCAAAAATATATACTTAGTCCTTGGAAACACTGAAAACACAGGTGCTCTTTCGAGGGTGACACTGCTGTGTGAGGTGCACGCATACACATAAGACAGCGGGGCACAGATTTTGTCTTCTCAACCAATTTTATTTGTAGGGATAACTGAGTGTCTATTTTTGAGTCTTAAACTATCCATATCATCATCAAACAAAGACTCCCATAATTCTACCAAGTTGCTTTGTCCTTGGTGGAACTATTTACGACTACTGTTTGTGTCACTACTGCCTGATTGAAACTTTGTGTTTGTAAACAAGTGCTTTTCACCTTGAAATGGAGATTGTTGATTTGTATCATCATAAAACTATCCTAAACCTGGAAATCTTGTTAGAGAATAGTTCTCACTGTATCTTGAAATCTGGTTTTTATCTTGAAAACTGAGTCCATTTATTTGCCTGATCTGCCTCTTGTCTGGGGTTTGATTGCTTGTTCCCTCATTGTCTGTAGTTTGAAACTAGTTGTTTCGAGTTGTGAACTGACTGATTCATACTCAAACTTGTCTTATCTCTTTGTCTCCATCTTTTTTTCTTGTGTTTTTTGTACCTGGCAACACGATAGCCATATATCGGCTGTTCTAGCCATACTTCTGACGATTCATGTTGGGTGCATCTCACACCTTAGCTGTTCTAGCCTATTACCTCTTTTTTTTTTATACCTCTAGAGACCAAGTTTTGAGTCAGATCTTAAGTTTCCTCTCATATCAGCTTTGTCTATGCCTGTTACAACTAGGAGCAGTAATACTTTTCCCATACGCGGTTCTAGAGTAGGTAGAAGTAAACCTCACAATCAAGGAAAAGGTCATTCTAAACCCATTATTCAAGTTGATAATCAAGAGGGATCCTCACGTTCCTCTTCCCCATTCAGTATAGATCCAAGTCCTAATAAAAAATAAGTGCTTCAATTTTGTTCTAATCCGTTGTTTCAAGATCAACATAATCCATTTCTTTCAGATCAACTAGGCTTCAAAAAATCATCGGTTTGGGTTGATCCCATTAACGATCGTCATTTCCTTAGTGATCCTTTTCAAAACTTCAATCCTTTTGATTCTCCGAAGAGAACATCAGCTACGAGTCCTAAATGCAATACTTATACTCATACTGAAGGAGTGCATATAGAACAATCTCGCATTGACAAGATGACATCTCCTTTTGATTACACACAAGGTCATGACCAATCCCAACATGAACAAGGTCATCAAGAAGAAGAGCACCACCAAGGTCAAGATCAAACTTATAGTATTTATGAAATTCTTGGTAATGATGATGAGCCAATCACTCAAAATGACATAGATGCAACAAATTCTAATAAAGCTCTCATCAAAATGATGGAGATACTCCTCGCAGAAGACAAAGAAAAATACTTCCTAGATTTGGCAAAACAAGGGGTCAAGTTACCCGCAAACTTCCAAGTGGAAACGCTTGTCGCTAAAGATGAGGAAACTGAAACCTCCAAGTTGCATTAAATAATTCAAGAAATGCAAGGTCAAATTAGCCAACTTATGAAGGATAAGGATAAACCTATGCAACAATTCACAATGGAAATTATATGTCCTTTTCCTTTCAATAAGAGTATTGTTATGCCACCTTTTCCCAAAGGTGTAGAGCTTCCTAAATACGACAAGTATCTGGGTACTACAGATCCCCAGGATCACTTAAGAGAATTTGGTGCCTTATCGATGGAGTTTATACATGATCAAACATATTTGATGTGTCTTTTCCCATGAAGTTTGGGTGGACCTGCTATGGAATGTTTCTCACGACTACCCACTGGGATCAAGACTTTTGACGAGATTGCCAATCTTTTTATACAACATTATTCTCACAATATTCAACATCCTGTCAACATAAGGGACCTTTGCAACCTTAAGAAGAAGCAAGGGGAACCATTCTTGATGTTTCTCCAAAGATGGAGACAAATTTGCACAAAGTACCCTCGCAAAATACCCGAGTCCGAGAAGCTCAATATATTCTTGTATAATCTCACCCCTGATTTTGGGTATCAAGTACAACTTCAAGGTCCCCTTAACTTTGATAGTATGATAAAATAAGTTGTGAGAATAGAAGCATTCATGGTTAAGAAAGGTGAATTGACCTTGTATAAAGAGAACAAGCAAAATCCCTCATCTTCCAACAAAGATAAGGGGAAATTTTCCAAAAAAAATAGAGATGTTGTGAATGATGGGGTGGTCAATAACATGAATTCAAATTCTTCAAAACTAGTCTTCAACCTCACCTCGGGTATACAAGTGACCAAAGCTGTCAAAAATGCTGCAACCAATACTCAACAGCCTTCAAAATTTTTTGGCAACAAACCTTGGGCTGCGCGACCCAAACGTGAATTTACCTCTTTAGGAGAACCGATTGATGTGGTTTTCAAAACTTTACTGCAAAATCAGATTCTTGCTCCTTTGGAGAAATGTCTATATGATCCACAACCACGACCTCATTGGTGGAATGAGAATTCTTACTTGATTACCATCAAAACAAAGATCACAAGACTACTACTTGTCTCCAATTGCATCATAAAGTCCAAGATTTCATTGATAACCAGGTTATCATTGTGGAGAATCATAACAAGAATTTGGATCATCAAGCATTCAAAGATCCCTTTCCTCGTCATGAGAAAGGTGATCCAACGCTCAGAATAATAATGCCAAAGTTAATTATGCACATACCACTTATGATAATGTGATCAACATCATTGAACCAGTGGAAGTGGAATATTGCAATATGTTTACTGGCAAGGGAAGTGGGAATGCTTCTAAACCCAGAACTCTATTTGTCTTGAGAGGCCCTGGGTCTCGACCATCTGAATCTAAAACATCTCAAGATTATGCAAATGTTGTTACTAGATCTAACGCTAGAATCTCCATCAAGGGTCCTAACCCTCCTACTGCTACATCCGCGCCCAAACAAATTGTGGATAAGACTGTTGTTGTTTCTACCAACAAGACCACGAAGGTGGTCCCTATGCCTCCCACTACTGGTTATAGAATTCTTGACCAGCTTCAAAGGACCAATGCTCAGATAACTATTTTTGAGCTATTGAAAATCTCGCCTGCTCATAGGTAGATTCTGGACAAAGCTCTCACCGAAGCTAATGTCCCCAAAGATATCAATTTGGATCATTTTCAATCCATGGTGGGTCACTTGACCTCACTGCATTATTTATCCTTCTCTGAAGAAGATGATCACTCAATTAGTCACCCACACAATTCTCCCTTGCACATAGAAGTCATGATTGGCAAACAGTTAGTCCATCGTGTCCTCATTGATAACAGTGTTGGTCTTAATATTTGCTCTACCCACTTTCTTTCTCTTCTAGGTTATGGTGAGGATCGCATAGATTCCCACAAAATAATTACCATAAAGGCTTATGATGAGGAACAAAGAACATCTAAAGGTCTAGTTCTGCTACCCATTTGGGTTGGCCCAATTGAAAGAAATGTCACATGTCAGGTGCTAGACCTTCCTCTTGCATATAATATTTTGCTAGGAAGACCATGGATCCATGAGATGCAAGCGGTTCCTTCTACATACCATTAATGTATCAAGTTTTCTTTTCAAGGCACAGAGGTGATAGTTCCCGCTAGTATGGGTTCTTCTTGTAATGCTCTCACTCAACAAGCTGACAGTCTTGTTCCAACTAATAGAGAATACACAAAAATCTATGATGCCAAGCTCAAAGACATGGAACAAACACTGAAAATCATAGACATAGGCATGGGGGGATATCAAATGGAACCCGTGCTGTCATTAGCAGCTCTACCCCTATCTCCTCACTCTTATGGGAGACCTTCTAAGCACAAAATATCTTCTACTACTCCTGAGATAGTTTATGATGGTACATTTGTATGGTCTGATACCCCATTGGAAGATGAAGACGAGGAAAGAGCTATCAAGGCTTGGCTCTGTAAAGGAAATAACATAACTGAACAGACTGCTTTGGCTCCTGAATTAAATCCCAACAGTGAAGGACTTAAGATTATGAAACATTTTCATTACAAAGGGAGTGGCCCAATAGGGGTGAACGGTAATGGGTTACTTGAACCTATTCAAGCTATAGGTCAAAAGACAAAAGACACCATTGGTTTATGTTTCAAAAAGGTCCTGTTTCATCTAGGGATCAATAAATTTGTGCCAAAAGTAGAACCTTCACCAGAACCTAAAGGCACAACTGTAGTTGACACTATACAAGATAGCTCAGATGAGGATTGCTTTCCTTATCCCATTCCTCCAGGCTTGACTGCATTCTTTGCTGAGCCAGATAAATTTGTACTGCACGTCAGTACATCTAAAACTGACAGTGATTCTGATCAAACCACTCCATTTGAGACACTAACCTTTAAGCAATGGAAAGACTTACAAGATCCTAACTTCCAAGGTGAATGGTACAGCCACCATAATTTCAAGAGCGGTTGACACAAGAACAAGCTAGTGTTACAAGAACTCAAAAACCTTCATGGTGCAAGCACCCAAGTCAGAGTTCGGATACAGACTCTCATGAGTATGAGTTTGATAGTTTGTCAGCGGGATCTTATGAAATACTTCTCGACATAAGTGAGGGGTCTAGTGAAAGGTCTAATGAGTCTGAGTATATAGGTGTTAACATGTCTTCTACTTCAGTCATTAGGGATCAAAAGGATTCAAACACACCTTTGGATGAGATCGATTTAGCTCTCAACTTACTAGTTAATGCTTTCGATGACTATATTGTGAACACACTTGAACCTGTCACCTCTCTTTCCCTCCAACATCCTAAATTAATAGACTGGAATTCCCTTTCTTCATCCAGTGAAGTCCTTACATTCCAAAATGATTACAATCTAGCCTACTACCTTCATGCTATTGAGCTCGTAATGTCCTCCACTAGTGAAGAAAGTGTCAACATGACCGAGACTGACATCAAGTATCTTAGTCAGAAAATTAAAAGAAGAAAAAACAGGCACTCTGATGGTGAAAACCACATTGTAGCAGTATCATAGCAAAAAAAAGTAAAAAGAAAAGACGTATCCAAAGGTGAAAACCTCTTTGAGGTGCCTGAGGATGAGATACTTGGTGTGCTTCCGAGTCACTTCCAAGAATGCTCATCAGTGTTAATCGAACCAACTCAGTCGATAAATCTGGGAACAAAATAGCATCCACACATCATTCATGTGGCCAAGTCATTATCAACAAAGGAACTTAAGGAATTTACAAAAATTTTCCAAGAGAAAAAGATAAATTTTGCATGGACCTATTCTGACATGCCAGGTGTAGATCCTGATCTCATTATGCATCACTTATCAATAGCTCTAGGTGTGAAACCTGTCAAACAAAAACTTAGAAAGGTGCATCCGCATGTGGCTTTACTGATCAAGGCAGAATTGGAAAAACTTCTAAAAGCTGGGTTCATCCGAGTGATTGATTAAGCAGAGTGGATCTCTAATATAGTCCCAGTAACTAAACATGACAAATCTATCAGCGTCTACACAGATTTTAGAGATTTAAATTTGGCATGTCCCAAGGATGATTTTCCACTTCCTAACATTGACATGATCGTGGATATGATAGCGGGATATGAGATGTATTCACTAATGGATGGTTTCTTTGGTTATAACCAGATCAAAATTGTGCCAAAGGACCAAGAGAAAACCACTTTTACTTGTGCATAGGGTACATTCTGTTGGAATGTTATGCCCTTTGGTTTAAAAAATGTTGGAGCTACTTATCAAAGAGCTGTTACTACAATATTTCATGACATGATGCATAGGACAATGGAGGACTACGTGGATGACACACTTGCTAAAAGTATGGATAGAAAGACACATCTCACTGATCTAGGTCCTATACTAGATCGTATGGAGAAATTTAGGCCGTGTCTTAACCCTAAGAAATGTGCATTTGGGATTACTTCAGGAAATTTACTTGGCTATATCATCTCTGTGAAAGGAATTGAGGTGGATCCAACAAAATTACAAGCTATAATGGAAATGCCACCACCCCATAATATCAAAAAAATCAGAGGTCTCCAAGGTCAGCTCCAATCTATCAGGCAGTTCATCTCGCAATTAGCTGACAAGTCACAACCTTTCACCAAAACTCTGCATAAAGGTGTGACTTATGACTGGAACAAAGAATGTGAAGAAGGATTTCAATAGATTAAACAATATCTAGCCAATCCGCCTATATTGATGCCTCCTATTTAGGGGAAGCCTTTGATCTTATATATCTTAGCAACAGAAACATCCTTGGGTTCTCTCTTGGCCCAAGAAGATCCAAATCATAAAGAAAGAGCCATTTAATACATCAGCAGAACATTGGTCTCTTACAAAATGAATTATTCATTAATTGAGAAAGCTTGCTTAGGAATGGTGTTTGCTTCCCAGAAGCTACGACACTACATGCTGGCTCACACTACAAGGCTAATCACAAAGACTGATCCATTGAAATACTTACTCGGTAAAGCTACCCTCACAGGTAGACTATCTAAATGGGTCATGCTCCTTAGTGAATTTGATATTACATATGTTGAGAAGAAAGCTATTAAGGGGAAAGCGATTGTGAATCAGTTAGCTGAAGCACCTCTTACAGATCATCAACCATTAAAGATGGAATTCCTAGATGGAGTCCATTATGCTTCTCATGCATCAGACATGGACAATGTTCTTTGATGGTTCATTCACCCAATAGGGGTCAGGAGCTAGAATTTTTTTTATCACACCTCAGCGGTATTCCTTACCAAAGGCATACAAAATGATGTTTCCTTGTACCAATAACACCACTGAATATGAAGCTTTGATCAATGGGCTAAAAATCGCTATTGAATGGCGAGTGGATGAACTAAAAGTCTTTGGAGACTCACAACTGGTTATCAATCAAGTGAACGACATCTATCAGACGAAAGATGAAAAGCTAGTGCCCTATAAAAAGATGGTTGACAGCCTTAAGAATTACTTTGCACATGTCACTTTTCAGAAAATTCCCCGGGTGGATAATAAAGTGGCTAATGCTCTAGCTACTCTGGCTTCTATGTTACAAATGCTGGAGAATGATTTTAGACACGAGTTCCTAGTGGAGACGTTATGCTACCCTGCCTATGACTCTCCTGACTCTTAGATGGTTTGTTCAGTCATTGGACATGATTCATCTCGCTACCACCACATATACTCTTATCTCCATGACCAAATTATTCCTGACACATATACTAGAAATGAAAAATGTCACCTTATCCGCAGTGCTTCATGGTACATCATCGTAGCAAACGACTTGTATAGACGAGGTCTAGACAGTACCCTCCTTAGGTGTCTAGAACTTGATGAATCCAAACACGCGTTAGAAGAGGTACACAAAGGCATTTGTGGTTCTCACTCAAATGGTCTGACACTGGCTCGTAAACTTATTAGAGCTGGTTATTATTGGCCCAATATGGAGAAGGAAGCTACATAGTTTGCTAAGTCTTGCAAACAATGTCAACTCCATGGTAATTTGATTCATGCTCTAGCCAAGGAGCTTATTCCTTTCATCACTTTCTGGCTATTTCAACAGTGGGCTTTTGACTTAGTGGGTCAGATATATCCCTCTTCTTTGAGAGGACATAAGTACATCATCACCGCTATAGATTATTTTACTAAATGGGTTGATGCAGTACCTCTCAGTGTAGCTGATGTCAAATCTGTAGCTATGTTCATACTAAACTACATTATCTATAGATATGGTGTACCCTCCTCTATTATCACTGACAATGGGGGACAATTCAAGAACAAAGATTTGACAAATTTATGCACTAAGCTCAAGATCATTCAACATTGGTCTTCTATTTATTACCCCTAGGGTAATGGGCAGGTTGAAGCTTCCAACAAAACAATTCTCAAGATCCTGCACTATACGGTACACAAATCTGGACGAGATTGGCATCTCCAGATTAATCCAGTTTTATGGGCCTATCGCACCAATATGAGAATGCCAACAGGGGTCACACCCTTTTCTTTAGTCTATGGTGCAAATGTAGTACTGCCTATTGAGGTTGATATTCTTACCTTGCGAGTCTCTCTGAAAGGCCTCATTACTGATGATGACATTAGAATATCTCAGTTATAAGAGCTTGAATTACTTGATGAATGTCAAAAGGTGGCGTTCAACCATCTCAGAGCATATCAAAAGAGGATATCAAAGAGCTATAACAAGAAATTTAGACCAAGAGACTTCCAAATGGGTGATCTTGTCCTGAGAGAGAATCCTAAGAATCAGCAATAGCGGACTTAGAAGGGAAAGTTTGAGCCAAACTAGCTTGGTCCTTATATTATTACTGCAGTATTTGGGTCTGGCGCTTATCAACTCTCCACTAAAAAAGGTGAACCACTCAAAGAGCCCATCAACACTCTTCACCTGAAGAAATTCTATAGTTGAGATATCTTTTGCATGCTCGTGTACATATTTTATTCTGAGAAAATCCTAAAAATTGTAAAATGTTCTGAAAAAATGATCATCTTAGTGAAAACCTGGCAAACAGGCGCTTTGATGTATCTATTATCCTAGTGAAAACCTGGTAAACAGGCACCTTGATAATACCAAAAAAATGAAAAAATAAAAAATAAAAATAAAAAGAAAAAAGAAAAAGAACAAAAAATTGAAAAAATGAAAATACAAAAAAAAAGAGAAAAATGTGCCATTGACGAAAACCTAGTAAACAGGCGTCATGGTAGCAAAAATAGAATTTCTACCAAGATGGTAAAAACCTGGTAAACAGGCACCTCTTTTTCTCAATGCTTTATCTATTGTAGCATCTCTTGGCCTTCTCGCATTCGCTTTCCTGCTTTCCTGCTTTAGTTTGTTTTCCTGCTTTAGTTCACTTTCCTTCTTTAGTATGCTCATGCTTTTGCTTTCAGTCATCTTCGTGATTTTTCTTGAGCTCACATGGATTGAAACTGGTCACACTTGGGGGCATGCTCCTAGTCTAGGGGACATTGTCTTATCTTTTGGAGTCTTTCTCCTCTTGCATCAGTCACTAATGGATCTCACCGCGTCTGCCTGTCGATGCTTTGTAGAATTTCGTCTCTCCTTGAGACTCTCTTTTGCATTAGTCACCAATGGTTCTCACTGTGTCTACCTGCTAATGCCTAGATCTCATCATCAATCTTTATGCTTGAGAATCTCTCTTGCGATAGTCACCAGTGGTTCCCACTGAGTCTGCCTACTATCACTATATTGATGAGATTTCTCCCTTCATTTCGTTATTTGTTTGTTCGGCTTTGATCCATTCGTTACTTGGAGTATGGCTCCCCATTTTGATCATTCTTTGGTTTACACTTGAGTCAGTAGTATTTTCAAAGGACAACTTTCTACTAGCACAAATTGGTGTTTCTCACCACCTTAATCAAACAGTGTTTTTCAACACTCTCTTTGGACACATCTGTGTTTTTCAACACACATTGGATATCTCGCGACGTAAACATCTCTCAATATAAATCAAACATAATGCACTCACAAGCACAACGTTGTTTTTCAACACCCTAAACATTGGCACATTCGTAAGCCTTGAAACATGCTGAGTTATGATGGACTCTTTCTTTGTATGTTGTCTGTTCTTATGAATTTCACCGATATTTTCTTTGTCTACTGCTTGTTGGTGTGGTTTCAATGGTTCGGTAATGTCAAATAAATAGGGTGTATGTGATAAGAGCTTCTGCATTAAGGTGGAAAAGCCTCACATCCCTCGATCTTGTTTATTTGTACGCCAAGGGGAGGTCAGAACTATCTCCTTGACTGTTGTTGCTATGTTTGTTTACTTGTGATTTCTTACTATATCAAGCTGGAAACAATGTTCAGGTCACCTTGGCTTTTATCCCTTGGTGCTTATGTTCGTTTCCTACATTTTATCCAGTGAAAGTCATATTCATATTCTTATGGTCGCAGTGGCACCAGTAAGGATTGTATTGACTTCGATGATCCAAAAGCACTCAATGATGATAAATACGATGAGTGCAAAAACCAAAGTAATGGGATTGCATTTAGCTTAGGCTTGCATTTGCATTGTAGGATTGCATTTTCATTTTAGGCTTGCATCACGGCAGTTTGGTGCTCTCTTCATTGTCTTCTCATTCTTCAAAGGTCCTCATCTTTTCTTCTCGACTACACGAGTGTCCGGTCCTCACCCTCGATCTTCGTGTGCATTCTTTTGGTTAGTACCTATTGTATATTGCAATATGCTGCATGAGATGATTAGTACCATTGCATTACATTCATTTCCAAAAATATGCATTTCCATACATTCATTTGCATTTATATATCTATAAACATGTGCATCCATTGTAAGCATAAATCAAATCATACATAGCATTTATCCATCTACCATCTATCATAGCATTTTCATACATCAATAAAACATGTGCATTTGCATATCCATCCATGGCATACATCTCTAATCCATACATCTAAATCATACAGGAAATCATCTCATAAAACATACACATCTAAAACAATATATAAATATGTACAATGATGCCAAAAATTGAGCTCATATATATATCGATTGGTCAAAATGTACAAGGGTGCTACTCAAGCATAATATGTCAAAATGGTGGTACAATATGGGTGTCAATGTATCTCATCTAACCACCTAGAGGAGGTGGAGGAGGTGGCATACCCTGCTACTAAGGGGGTGGCATACCCTGCTGCTGAGGAGGAGGTCCCGCTGGAGGTGGTCCCAGTGGAACAACCCGTGCACCAGCATACTTTGTAAAAGGCTGAATCTAATCCACTACCTCAGGAACTACAATAGTGTATGCAACATAGTAATAAGAAGCTTGAGCAGCCTTGTATCTAGTCTCTAGCTGTGATCTCGCTAGTGCCTCTTGCAACTCCTAGATCTCCTGGTCTTGCTCTGATATCTGTGTATCTCGAATGATCAACTATGTATGGAGCTTGTCACGCTCCCTCTGAGACTATCAGGTTCTCTCTCTAACTCTCTGGAGAGCCTCCTGCAACTGTGTTACCTTTCTGCCTACTAGAGGATCAGTCAAAATAGCATCATCCATAATTGTGTCATCTACCTGCTCAGTGGTCCTGTCCTGACTACCACTGGGACCAGCACCTACATCTGATCCCATCGGTCTAACGGTAATATCAGTCAGAGATGTCCATGGTCATACAATCCTCTCCTGCTACTGTAAAGGAGGCTATTGTACCTATGGAGGCACCTGCTACTGCGGTGGTGGTCGTACTGCCTGTTGTACCTATTGTATCGGCACAATAGGAGCAGTAAATCTGGGGAACGGATGGGCTAACATGTGATCTCTGTATGCAGGTGTCATACCTGTATTCATCACTGCGGCCATATAATCCCACTTGGCTAGTGATACCCGGGCGTCTATCATGCTGCAACCCCTGTCAAGATGTCTCTGCCAGCCCTTCTTTGTCTCATCAACAAATTGGGCATATGTGCAATACTCTAGAGACACATCCTATGACCTTCCGAACTGGCACAATACGCACGTAAGAAAGAAGTGCTCAATGATGATAATGGTACATCCTATTAGAGGATGTGAATAGAACATGTATGATAACTCATGGTGAGCATCATCCCATACCTTAGTGGCTGCCCAAGGTCGCCATATGACTGCGGCCATATCATCTATCTATGCTCTCCACTGCTATGTCTTACCCAGCACGGGCTGGGTCATCGGTCCTGCATACCTGTAAATGTACGACTGTAAAGGCTGCCGTGTATCATGGAATATCGGTCTGCATACAGGAAGGTGCTCCCAGGCCCAGATTTGTAGTACAATGACTCCTGCCGCCATGGTACAGGCACCTTGATACATGATCTTGTGCATCTCATGGAATATCTGAGTGAGCATGTACTCGCCCCATCCGAAAGTAACTGTAGGTGCGGCCAACATCTTCCATAACATGACTCCCCAGCCACACTCTAATCCACGCTAACCATAATTAGGAACCAAATGGCAACTCAGAAATAGTGCTAGTACAACTGCCAAGGGATGATCTTTGCCATAGCTGTGTATCAACTCCTCCCATGAGATGGCCCGGCCCATCACCAAATCATCCTGAAAAATGGCTCTCAAAGCCACTATACCCTCTCTAGGCTATGTGTTGTACTCCACACGAGCTCCATGGAAAGGCACTCTCAGAATCTGATATACGTCCTCAGGAGTGACCGTCATCTCCCCCTGTGGCAAGTAAAAGGTTTTTGTCTTTGAATGGAAACGCTCAACCAAGGCACCCAGTAATCCATGATTCACTCAAATATCGGGTGCATCACATAGGTAAGTCAATCCTAGCTTATCAATGTGGGCACCGTCAGCATCTGATAATCTCTGGAGCAACTCACCCATGACAGGATGATGTGATAAAAAATCGATGTCAGGGAGGTCAACCTCCAAAGCAAGAAACAAAATTGGATCAGTACCTCAACATGATGATTTTCAAAGCAAAAGACAACAACTACAGCTACGGACCCATCCTACACATAGTTTTGAGATATTGTAACTGGCTCACTCTGTGACGCAAGAAAATGACAATTTTTAATTTTGACAAGTTTTTCAAGTGAGAAAACTCTTTTCCCGCGTGAGGAAACTCTCTTCCCATGTGAGCTTTCTGGCTCGCGCAAGACAGGATGTGTTCTCGCGCGAGATTTCAAAATCTTGCGTGGCGCAAACGCACTCTTTGCGCAAGCACAGGGGAGGGGCCTGTGCGAGGAAACCCTAACCCGCGCTAGGAAAGTGATTCCTCGCGTGAAAGGCGACATGGGCTGGTGCGAGGAAATTATTTCCTCACGCGAGATTGGACGCGACAACTTTAAAAAAGGCCTAAAACATGCTAAATGCTAAAAATTGATAAATTGTTTCTTAAATACAGGATCAAGTTGCAATTACTTACATGTGTGTCATACTCTGCTGGTCGGTTGTGTCATCAAGAGCGCTCAAATTGGTGTGTGTGCACGGGAATGCTATCGATGTCAGTTGGAGCCCTTGCCATCGCCAAAGTCAAAAGTGAATAATGATTTGAAAATGATCCCTCTGGGCCTTATATAGCCTTTGACCTAATTTTTCAAAGTGCTCTGTTTCCTGTGAAAATTGCACCCTTGGCTAAATGGACCGTTCTAAATCCATTTTCGTGATTGAAATCAAAATTTGACACTCCTAAGTAGCTTGAAATTGTGTTTTAAATTTTTTGGACCGACGCGATCGAACACTTGTGCAGTCAATTTTCTGATGTCACTTTCTTGTTAGGATTATCTCTTGTTATCATTTTCTCAGCTTCTGCAATCTTTTCATTAAAGTCAACTCTAGTCAATTCTGGTCAACTATGGTCAAACCTAATCAACAAGACCTCTAGATCGCTCTAAATTGATTCTGCCTTCTCTCTCATATCTTTGGATCTTTGATCTTATTTCTCTGTGAATTCTTGCTCTCATCATTATGATGTGTCATCTTTCAATTTCACTCACGAGGGGGCAAGATGATTGCATCATTGAATCTTTTCGCATTATTCTCGAATCAGTCTGATCTGAATCAAAAATCCCCATCGCTATGGGCATCTCATCAATTGGGGCATATTCAATTTTTAGTACCTTATGGTCAAAATTGGATATTCCTTAACCTTGAATCTCTAGGGGCATCTTGATGTCTCGCATCTTGTCATCTTATCTTTCTAGGTATCTGAGCAATCTAACTCAGATCCTCAAGGATCAAGCTTTGTTCTAGAGATGATTCTTGAAACCTCATTGGGTATTGGGGCAATCTAACCCTAATTCCTTAAAGTTACGCTTCGTTTTGAAGATGACTCTCAAAAACTCTTTAGACCGTTATCTAGGCAATCTAACCTAGATCTCAGAGGGATAACCCTCGTATTGGGGCAATCTAACCCTGATTCTGGAGATAGTCCTAGATCTTCATCAGCTATCAGTGGACATCGGGGCAATCTAACCCCGATTCTGATCTTCTCTCAGATGGTTCTGCTTCTTAATCTGATCAGTGTCTTGGCAACCTAACCTAGACTTCTGAAATCTTCATCTTCACTTCAGACTATTCTTTGAATCAATGGGTTGCTCGCACATCAATTCAAAGAGAGGCAAAATGTAACACCCCAAAATTGGCACCTCATAATCTAATCAATTTTGGTGCATTTTCTCATCTTCGAAATCCTATTATACTAGGCAATTTCTCTTCCTAATTGATTTTAATTGACTAAGTTTCAAATGTAGAAAACCCAAATTTGCATAAATCTGACATTCTATTTAATTCCTAAATTATCAAGGTTCATTAGCTAAAAATCCCTATGATTAATTGATTTCATCCTAAAGTCCTAAGTGCTTTTAATTAAATTAATTCCACCCCCTTTAGCTAATATACATAAAAGGAATTAAATAGTTATTTAATTGATTGGATGAATTATCCTCAAAAGGGAAATCCATAATTCCATGTGAAAGGTCACTCATGTGGCAATAATCCATCCTTTTAATTAAATAATTCTTGCATTTTTGTCTCAAACAGAAATGAAGAGGCAACCGTTTCTTTTCAAGAAACTCTTCACCCTCTTTCCATGGTTTTCTATAAATTAGACCTTTTTTTCTTCATTTGGGAGGATGATTTTTGAGAGCATCAAACTTATAGTCAAATTTGCGTTAATTATTTCATGCTTTTGAGTTTAAAATTGCATAACTAGACTAGTTTCAATTTGGATTAAGGATATGTTGATTTCATTTGGCAATTCCTTTACATATCTAACATCTCTATTTCATCTTTCAATTCTAGTTTAAATGCATTTCATTTCTAGATTAAGAGTATTTGCTTTCTTAGATTAATTACAATTTGCTTCCATAGAGTAGTTGCAATTTCAGTTCTAGACTAGTTGCAATTCACTTTCATAGACTAAGAGCAATTTGCTTTCATAGATTAATTACAATAGCGTAGGATCTCTTATAAAAATGAAAATGTACCTAAAAATGTGAGTATTTTGAAAAGAATAAGAAATGAGTTGAATTATGACCTATATCAAACTTTGTATTTTTCCTTTTCATGACAACTTTGAACCTTCTTTTGATTGTTATGCATAGTAGATCTGAAATTATTCATAGCATTGATATATGTTTACAAGTACTACTCCATGATTGTTTGTGGCACATTTTTATGTCTTTAGACATTACTTTGTAATGGCATCATTGATCTCTACCAACATTTAATGCTGAAAACATTGTTTTTGTTCCTTTGGTATCATTGATGGCAGTCCCTTAATATGATTCTCATGCTACTACAGGATTGGAAACCCATCTTCCTGATAAGGC
>MU228022.1:3794139-3813303 GCA_018584345.1 Thuja plicata
TGTCAGTTTGGTTCTAGCATTCAAGCCATCTTGCGATCACACACACACATTTCAATTATCAAATTCTTGACGCTTCTCAAGTCATAGACGCTGCCCCGCCAATACTGAGCATCAAGAACAGCGTTTCAGAAGGAGTAGAGAGAAATAAAGAAGCTTCAAGCATCGTGGGGTTTTCATTTATTTGTCTTCCTTTCTCTTGCTTGTACATTTTATTACTCACATTTCTGTTATTCGTTTAGTAGTTATTGTATACTTGATTTGCATTCACTTGTGAACCTTTGCTACTAACCCCCGCCCTTGGAAAGCTGTGGGAACCCGGAGAGAGAGGCGTACATTTCCAACCACCAATATATTTTGACTATGACCTATTACTGCACCCAGTGGTCCAAGGCAATCCCATGTAAAAACCACATGATGAATGTAGTTATTAAATTCTTGGAAGAAAACATAGTCACCATATTCAGAATGCCCTTTGCTATTATGTGTGACAATAATTTGGCATTTTCTTCACTGCGACTATTGGAATGGACCTATGAGAGAAAGATCACCTCAAGTTCTCCAACAACTACTACCCCCAGGGAAACGTTGTCTTTGAATCCACGAACAAAAACCTGCTGGAGGTGATCAAGCATTTGCTAGAGAAAAACCCTCGAGACTAGCACCAAAATCTTAGGTTCTCTCTTTGGGTGGATCGTATTAGAATCAAGGTAGACTAGGGACTTCCCCCTTTCACCTAGTTTATGGCCAGAATCCTCTATTCCCTATCAACTTAAAAATCCTAGTTTTATAGTTCACGTAGGAATTCAACACTCGGAACAACATTGTGGAGGTTCGCCTTTTAAATCTAGTGAGAATGGAGGAACAAAGAGATGCGACACTTGAACATTTTGTGTGTCATCAAGTAGTTTTCAAGCGATGGTTTGACTGGAGATCCCAATATAAATCCTTTTGGGTTTTGGACCTAGTCCTTCTGTGGGACAAGGCCTGGGAAAAGAAAGGAAATCACACCAAACGTCAAAGGCTCTGGCTCGTACCATACCTAATCTTAGAGATCTATGGGGCTAATACTTATGACCTCAGTACCATGACCGGAGAAGTTGTCCCATTGCCCATTAATGGATAGTTCCTCAAGCACTACTTCAAATGAGGCAGAAGGTAAGGTTGCCCAAAGTTGTATTATATGTAAAGGTTTCCTTGCTTGTAAATATCTTTTCCTGGTGCTTCTTGGGAGTGCCTTTCCTTTGTAAATAGTTCTTTGGCAGTCTTCTCAGGCTACCTTCTTCCCTTTTCACTTTATTGTCTTTGGTTTTCCTTTTTTCTTTGTGTCTTTTTTTTTCGGGACACTGACGTGTTGTCCTCTTCTTGTAGAACAGGTATGCTTTGCATGACATCTAGTCCCTAGAATGGTGCCTTGTTCATTTTGAGTTAGTCCAGAATCTATTGTTAGAATGGTGGAATTTGTCCGCACTCCAGAGTTATTTTGTATGTATGGTAAAAGGTTATGGGTAATCTTCATCAGATTCATCTCCTGAAAGTCTTGACATCAGTTAATAGAAAATATAAGAAGCAAGTAATCGTATGATCCTTGAGAGAAGATCGGTTGCACTAGTTATTGGCCAAGTCTAAAAATTAAAAGAATATCTCGGGTCTAGAATGTCTCTCCTATTTAGAAAATTAAAATGGATGGCAAGGCGAAAGAAGTACCACCATAAAAATTAGCTAAGCTTAAGTTTTACGATGAAAGAAGTACCGCCTTCCCATTTTCAAAAGAAAAGAAAGAAAACTGGAGAATAGAGAATTTTGGTATCCGAGGGATTGTGCAAAATATAGTGATTTCAGTTTGATGTACTCAGTGCTACCTCTCTGCTTCTCCTGGAAGTCTTCGGCTTGATTTTCTTCCAATGCACACAATTCACAACTGGCGAAAGTTTGAAGGATTGAATCAATGATGAGTCAGATTTTTTCAAACACCTCACGCCTTGCAAGCGGAATGCTCTAGGTAAATATGAGTTCTAGTCTATGAAACCAGAGATTTTGTAGTTCTCAAATGTGCTAAGGCATTCATCCTAGTGATTCACCATTTTTTTTACCTGCATACTCATCCCTACATTTTGTGGACAAAATGTTGGGTCCCCCTTTTTTCGCTTTTGTCTTGTTCCTTTTTCTTTTGTTTTCTTCTGGTCTCTGCCTCTGCGGGGTCATTCTTTTCTTTACTTTTTTGTTTCTCTCCCTCCGGGACCTGGTTCTGAAGTTTTTTTTTCTTTTTTGTGCTGGCTGGATCTTGGATTCTGGGATTCTTTGCCATTACTTCTTCTTTTGTTAGAGGATGTGGTTGCATGGAATCCCCAAGCCTGGAGTCTGGAGGTTTTCCTTTCTTGGGACTTGCGGAAGGAAACGGTATGTTTTTACCCTACGGGTATAAATAATTTTCACTTGTCATTTTCACATTTACCGCAAACAAGATTACCCAGAGCGATTAAGAGCGATTAGGGTGAATTTGTGTTAAGTGCGAATTGCTTTGGAAGGATTAACATTGCTTTGTAGTGAAGTTTATGTTCGAAGATTGTGAGTTCTTTCAACTTTCCTATAAATATTTCAGTGTTCATGGCTCATGAAACTTCATGGTTTACAGAGAACCTCCCGTGCTCCTTCTCCCGCATTTCCTAGTTTTGAGGTAGGTCCTTCGGCTCTCTTTTGGTTTTTGTTTCTTTTTACTTTGTTCTTTCTTTTTGGTCTTGTATTTATTTATTTATTTGCTTCCTGGTTTTTTGTCACCTCCCATTGGTGGGATGGCTCCATAGAAAGGTCTTCCGCCTTCCTTGCGTTGTTTTCTTTTCTATAAATAGTGTACATTCTTGTAGATTCTGTAAGTAGTTGTAATGTCTATGTAAATTCTCATAACTTCTCTATAAATTGTAAATAGTCTGTTGGGTAGGGTCGTTCCCTATAAATTTTGTCATTCTTCGGCTTCCCCTATAAATTTAGTCTATATAATGGTATGTACATTGTCATGATGACCCTTCCTATGGCAAGCTCACCGTGCTCTCCATGTTGTATATTCCCAGTTTTGAGCTCGCTCACCTGGTGTCTGCCTGGTTCAAACTTGGCACCTTGCCCATTCAAACCATGACAGTTTTCTCTCTCCTCTGTCGTGTCATCATTAATGGCAAGATTAAATTCCCCCACACATGAACAGTCAAAACCATCTCATCTGGCATTCAATTCATTTGTGTCCAGACATCTGTCACCATTAATACCATTACGTTGTTTATTGCATGACCACGTGACAACCCACGTTAGCCAAGTATGGCTCACTGCCTAGTCATGTCAATAATGGCTAGATTCTCCAGATTTTAGGTGCTGAGAAGTCCCTAGGCCATACCCCATTTACCACATAGACCAATATCCCCAGAACCCCCGTGTGTCAATCACACTCCATATAAATTGTTAATTGTTAAATATCTGGTATTTGATGAGGGCCAACATCTTTTGACAACAGGTGCGAAATGGCGGTTAACTCTCTAGAGTCCGTAAAATTCCTTTATAGTTTATCACATGTATTAATGGTTGTCCGATCTTTTAGGTTGTAGATCATCCAACAACAATGTCTAAAGTAACAACTCCTCTTGGAAGTCTGGAACTTCCGACTACCTCTACTCGGGCGGCTACAAAGTCAAAGGTAGAGAAAATGTAGGCCAAGCTCCCGTTGACATCCAAATACCTGAGAGAGGGTGTACTTGTGGGATCAAGAGTGGATTCCAAACTTCAAGATATTACCTACATCGAGGTCAGACCATGGGTAGAACTACAGGGCCTTGTCTAGACAATGTACCAACAGTGAGCTACCGGGGTGTTATGGCAAAGAAGGTGGCCGCCTCTGGCATTATCAAGGCTGCATGTTTCCCCTACTCAGTGCAAGAGATAGAACTAATTCTCCACCTGGTGAAGCACTACAACTCACCCACCCGGGTGGTCTTTCTTGCTGATTCTCTACTGCTAAATTATCCAGTGACCATTATTACTCTTGATGTTGCTACCTTTGCTTCAGGACTAGGAATCCCCCAGTTCAAGAATGTTAATGTTATCTCCTGGGCCGTATCACTGGAGGAATTTGAGAAGGTTTCCCAACTTTCCTGGCAACATCTTAATTCTCATTGGTTGAAGTCCCTGAGGAGGGACTACAAGAAAATGAAGTTGGAGATCCCACGCGGAGATTTCAAGGATTGTGTACAGGCGGGGATCATCATTTTGTGTAGGCTCTTTGGGGAACCCCACGCTAGGGAACATTTGGCATGGATGTATTATTTCCTATACTGCATCACTACCTATTCACAGACATTTGACTGGGTGGCCATTATCACCAACCATGTGGACTTCTAGTCGAACAACGTTGGCCAGAATTTGAAGTTCCACGTGACTTCATATGTGTTATGGGCATTGGCATACCAGAGACCCGCACTTAAGGGTTTAGAAATAGTGAGCATTCTTGAGAAAGGGCCCAGCCAAAATGTCCTATGGGAGCATTATCCCTAGATCCAATGGGAAGTAGCTTCCCCAATTTTTGCCAGGTAAAGGATGCCTTTGTTTACCACAACATTTTGACACTTAGTCAGGATTCCGAGTACTGGCTGTCCAAGGAAGCAATGACCTTGGTGAGTTCTTATGGTAATTATTTCATTCATTTTCAGTGGCATTCTTACATTTGGGTGACCAGGTTCTCTGAATAACCCTACCTACTCCCCAAGTGTTGCGGGGATAGGATTATTCTTTTGGAGTTTTGCAAGAAAATCCTGGAACTTCACGCATTCTTTGCATTGAAGAAGGTTACCTCCCTCCTGTTTCCATTCACTTGCGGGAACTATTCTTGCAATCTTTCTATAGCTAAGGAAGCTGATAATGAGTTGAAAAGTATAGAACTGACCGAGTTCCACCTAGCAAGAAAAAAATTTCATCTAGTTGGTAAGATATGTGCGGCATTGCCCCGGGCGTCCACAGCACACAAGGCTCACATTGATGATTTCTGGGAAGATTGCCAAGATGATTTCAACCTTCAAGCTCGGCAGCACTCAAGGATGTCCAAATGAATGATGAAGAGCCTCGGCCTTTGAACCTTTCCTAAAGATTTTTCATACAGTGGGCCCCTAGGGGACCCAGCATACAAGGCACACAGGATCGATAAAATGGATCTTCCTCCGGTGGATTAGGACAGCATAGAAATTTTGACAATTGAGGATGTCATTCAGGGCATAATATAGATCAATCATGATTACTTTGCACAAGTGTGCAAGAAGAGCGCCCCCAGGGTTCCAATTTTGTGGGGGTCTACTTCGGCCTCCGAAGCTGTAGGGCCACTTGTAAAGATAAAGGGAAAGAAAAAGAGAGCACCCCGGCCCAAGTTCCAACCCCAGATTTGCTCCCCATTTTGGAGTAGGTTCACATTCAGATGGAGGCGTCCGACCAACTAGGTCAAAAACTAAGCGCCCATCTTTCTCGCAGTCTTCTGATTACTCCGATGGGATCTGCCCTCCCAACAGGATCCCCTTGACTAGCAGCACTTATGATCTGGGAGATGGAGACCGAGATAGATTCTGCATCTATTCTGGATGTCGGGGCCCCGTTACAGTTAAGAAGGAAGATGAAAAGGGTGGATCCTTTCCAAAGCACAAATATCAGCCTCGGGATAAAAAATGTTCCCTAGGTGGAAATCATCCCTTCTTCTCTTGAGCCAGAGGATCCTTCAGCAGTCTCCCCTCCCCAAGATGACTTTGGTGATCTCTTCCAGATGAAAGATTTGGTGAACTTACAGGCTGATGTGGTGAGGGTGGTGGAGGAGATAGATGCACAAGAAGAGGTGGCCCAGGAAAAGGAGTTCCGAGAATAGGAAAAGGAGCAAGAAAAAGAATAGGAACAAGAAGTACAAGAAAATCCACAAGATGTGGAAGAAACACTGGTCAAGGGGACCGAGACAAAACTGAGGCCAATGCAATATGAGTAGTCAACAATGGCTGGGGGACCAAAACCTTTGGGAGTAATCGTAATCCCAGTTGCCATGCTCCAAGTGCCTGTAGTTACTCTGAGTGACCAGGCTTCCCAGAATGCAACATTCGATGAGATAGTCTCTATGGCCCAATAGATCAATCTTGGATAGACACCTCCAGCCTCTCCAAAAGACGTGCCCTTGGAGAAGAATGTCCCGACGGTTGACGCCGAAGAAGAGCAGAAACAACAAGATGAGGGGGATAACCCCAGAAATGTGGATACTAAGACCACAGGTGCTAGAAATGATGGGGAAAATCCTAGTGATGCAAATGTATATGCCACCGAGGTGGAAGATACGGAAAACCACAAAGAATAAGAGAAAGAGTCTGATGTGACTATGGATACCGATGAAACGCCACCAGACCCTAAAGAAGGCCCTAATGCCCAGGCATTAGCAGCAAGACCACCCTATCCACCACAATGGAAGGTGGAATCTAGAAAAATAAAGGCCCTAGCAGTAGTAAGTGTTCCCCTCTCCTTGGCCAAAATGATGGCCCAGAATCAAGAGGCTAAGATGCCTAAGAAGGCCCAGACCATCCATACCCTTTGAACTAGTCCGGGAGGAAGTACGGTTAGAGTTGTTGTGACCCCTCCCCCAGATGTAGAAGCGACAATAGTAAGGGTCAAAGATTATATAGTCATAGAAGTTCCTCTGGGGAGGAGAGATAAGCAGGGTGAATTGGACCTGCTGAAAGAAGCTACCCGGGTAGTTGAGGCAAGCAAACACAGAAGCTAAAGGAGGAAAGAGAAAAGAATGAAAATCTCCTTGGGCTTCTCACAGAACTAACATAGCCACTGGCCGAGATCCATCTGGAAGCCTCCACCTCTGGAACACCACTCGAACAGGGTGATGTAGATGCTCTAAGGGCCATGAAGAAGAAGGCACAGGCTATGGATGGGTGGATCACTAATAAATCAAATTCGTAAGGCAATTCCTGGCAGTGACACTCCTGGACCTTTATCGGTTCAGCAACCTTGTGGGCCAAGTGAATTGTGTCGTCCTCTTGTGGGAGAAGGATATAGAGAAGTATGAGGAGTGGAGGTCCAAATTGGAAGAGATAATGAACTTTGGAGAGGAGGTTGTTATAGAGACAGGAAGTTTGGGAGAGGAACCCTTTGGGTTCCTCTAGGCCCAACACTCCAAACTTGGCCTCAAAATTGAAGTGAGCAAGAAACTAGTAGTGGCCCTAAAGAATAGAATCCTGGAACTCTAGAATTCTTTGAATTTATACAAAGCTTTCATATCAGGGGTACGCAAGTCAATCCCTTCACTACCGGGACTTGTTGCCTGAAATATTTTGTGCTCAGTAAATTTGATGAGCTATTGGAATCCCAGTACCAGTCCGCCAAAGATTTCGATGGAGGAAAAATGTCAAGACTATCCAAGATGATGCTCTGGGTTCATGACTCAGTGAAGATAGTTGCAGAATTCAGAGATGGGGCTAGAGATATTGAGGAATAGTTTAGGGTCATCAGCGACCAATGGGACAATGTCAAAGACATAGATGAAGATGAAATTGGCCAGCTGTTGGAGGCCTTCAAACAAAAAAAGGAACAATAGAGTTCTCTAGACTCCGAAGATTTCACCAGCAGGGTACAATTTTGTAAATTCATTATTCTTTGAGTGTAAGCTTTTGGACTCCAAAATTTTGGGTCTAAAGTTTTGTATTCATTCATAGTGATTCACGTTTAGGTTCCCCAGAGTCGACCGATCATTGTCAAGCAATTAATAAGGGGTTAGCTGGTAGGTGATCCCGATAAGGCATGTCAGACAGAGGGATGGATCTGACAAGTGATTCTCCTGAGGCGTCACTCCTCCATTAACTATCTGATGTGCATCAAAGACTATGAGCCACAATATGTATTTATGAGGCATGTAGCCTCAGATACCAGGACAATAATATTTCTTCTATAAATACCTCGACACTCTTCTCTATGCCGATTCTTCCAGCTTTCTCTTTTTTTCTTTTTCCTCACTCTTGTTAGAACTCTGAACTTCTCAAGGTGATTGTAAGTGGTGTAGGTAGTACCAGCCACATGATAATGTATTCTATTTGTTGAGTGTATAGTTAGATTAGGTTAGTTTTAGGTCAAATTTTGTGTATAAATAAGAAGTCCAACCTCATAACAAGGGTCAGAAAAATTGATGATTTTGCAGTCCAACAAGTAATAGAAGATAGCTTTTCATTTTCAATTGTTCTCAGAAGCTCAATGCTTATTTGTTCCTGATAGTTTAGATTTCTCCCTGGGAGCCATGGATGTACTTACCAGTGATGCTGGAACCCTTTGAGTTAATAAAGAAGGAAGAACACCTTATGGCTTCTTGTTATGTGTTGTTCTGATCTCTGGAGTTAGCAAATGTATTTTGTGCAGTATGTTTTCTCATGTCCTTTGCTCCTATGTTCTAGTTTAGATTAATGATCTTACCTCCCCTTGCTACTGAATGCACATGTGAATCATTGGTTCGTTGTGTATTCAGTATTTAGAGTAGTTTCCTTACATTGGAGCTTAGTTTGATGTTTGAAAGTTTATTGCATAACTATAGATAGAAATGCACATCTAACCCTAATCGATCTTTTGAAGTTTATTTGATGATCCAAATGTGTGTAGGAAACCCCAACCCTCTTGAAATCCCTAAAGAAGATGAGTAAAAAATAACTATCCCCTCACACAACAGTCACTTGCCCAACTTATCTTCCCCGCACCATCGAGACCCGACTACCAGGTGCTTGGAGGATAGGAGAATCTATTCTCTAGAAAACCTCTTCATGCAGAGTTGGTCGATACACCAGTACCTGGTGACAACTTACCTCTATTGGCAGAGCCCATCACAAAGTCCCATCAACACCTTCCACAAATGTTTGCCTTCACATGTTCTCTTTTTGGGATATGGTCATATTGAGTGGGTTAGTTAGATCTCTTTGGAGTGTTGTCGAGAAAAACAATAGCTTTTGTTAAGCATTTGGTTTTATGTATTTTTAAAATAATTTTAGTTTTAGGTAGGAGAAAAGGCACTAATAGTGGCTTAGGGTCCAATAACCATTCACATAATTTTGTCATAGTGACCTTCCAATAACCGTTCACTTAAATAATGCCACATATACCAATAGTGGATCATTTTTGTACCAATAGTTGATCATTTTGTTTGCATTTTTTTTTAACTTTTTTTATTCATGATTGGCCCATTTGTGCACCACTATTAAATATTTGTGAACCACTACTAGGACATTTGTGCATCATTACTTAGATATTTATCCACAAGTATTGGTGCAATGAGGGTCGTGTATCATTCGACACTTTGAAATGACCAGCTTTTAACCCTTCATCACATAACGTCTCCTTCAATGTGCATCATTTATACCCATAATCTGACACTTTAGCTTTAAGGAGTTAAGTCGCATACAAAAATAGATAAAAAATCATCACAATTTGATGTATCCTTCTATCTTAATTAAGCACGCAAAGTTAGCTAGTCAACTACTGGTGCCCTTCCCTTAGGTATCAATCTAATTTATGACTTCTATTCCTTTAGAAGTCTTATACGTTGTTTTCTAAGATGGTGGGAGAAAGGGGCTCATAATGGAGTTGGGTTCAATAATGAGAATAGTGGGGAGCTTTTAACCTTATAAAATTCTATCATGTCGAATAGTGGAATTAACTTCTTGCTTTGTGAAAGGAGATTAAATTTTTATAGCTCGTAATATTTTTTTTATTTTTGTGCATCTAGCCCAATGCTTGAATGTTCGTTAGCTCACATAGAAATTGTCACACTACTAGGACATGAAGGACCACAATGTAGATGCCCGTGTTTTTTTTGTTGCCAGGTATTGTTGTCATGGAGTGAAGATCTCTTTCACTACACAAATACTGTGGGACACATGTTGGGAATCTTGGGGGGAAATTCTATAACCCCTTGCACTATAATAAGGTATCTGTTCAGAGGTAAATCGGGTTGGCCTCTATTTAACAAGGTTGTAGTAAGGGTCTGTGGCATCTATCCAATCGGTTTGTATGTGTGTGACTCACTTAAGAGCCTAGTTGATCACACTGGCTCCTTAGGGATATTCACCTGATCCAGACTATCACCAACACATCTCACCCAAGCTTGGATAGATAAGACAGAACTTTGGTTCATGCCTTGTTTATATACCGATCGGAAGGATTACCAGTTTAAGTTTGTTCTCCGAGGAAGAAGCGTATTCCCCGAATAGACCTTTCTACAAAGTATAAAGGTGTTTAATCTAACAGACTGTGCAAGTGCACCCAAAACTCAAGACACAAGGTAAATCGATTAAGCTCTGAAAGTTTGAAATGTGAACTAAGTTGCACCACCATACAAGCATAAGTGTTTAGTTTTAATCCCAAAAAGTAGGTGTTGATTGCCTGTTCAATTTTAGTGCACCAAATAGAGAGATTTTTTTCCTTGTTCAATTTTAGTCCCCACGTCAATTTTAAGCACAAATCTGAAATGTATAAGTATGGACTTCATAGTGGGGTTACCTAAAACTCCAACTAGTTTCGACCGTGTATTTGTAGTGGTAGATAGGTTTAGTAAAATGAGCCACTTCATACCATGTAAAACAACACATGATGCCAGCCATATTGCCTACTTTTTCTTCAAAGACGTGGTAAGGATTCATGGCCTACCAATGAGAATTGTTGCAGACAGGGATGTAAATTTCATGGAAGAGGTTAGGAAAAAACTTGTCTCATGGATCTGCCTATCATCCTCAAGCGGATGGGAAGATTGAAATAATCAACAAGGTACTTGGGAACTTTCTTAGGTGTCTGACCAAGGAGTATGGATAAGGTTGGGAGCAAGTTATTCCACAGGTAGAATTTGCCTACAATGACAGTACCAATAGAGTTACAGGGAAGATCCCATTTGAGATAGTGTATGGGGCACATCCAAGGGGTGTTATGGAACTTAGAGACCTCAAAGGATATGAGGGAATCAGTGGGCATGCTGATGATTTTGCACAATCAATGAAGGAGGTTCATGAGCAAGTGTAAAAGACCTTGATGGAGGCAAATCAAAAGTTGAAGGCAAAGAAAGATGAGGGAAGAAGAGAATTGCATTTTGAAGTGGGTAAACTAGTCATGGTGTTCCTGAATAAGGCAAGACTACAAAAAGGGATACCCAGCAAGGTACAGATGAAATGAATTGGACCTTGTAAGATATTGGCAAAGTATGGACCTAATGCATACAAAGTAGAGTTGCCCAAGGAGATGTCAATTTCTCCAATCTTCAATGTGAAAGATTTGATCAAGTATAAGGGGCTAGATATGGATGAGACACAGTATAGAACAAAGGTCATTAAGGACATGGGAGAGTACAAGACTCTGGAATAGGAAAAACTAAAAGTTGAAAAGATATTGGATTCAAGGGTGAAAAAGAAAACAAGACATAAGATCTACATGGAGCATCTAGTGAAGTGGAAGCAACAACCAGAGTCAGCAGCCACCTAGATAGCTAAAAGTGACTTCAAGAAACATGGAATCAATGAGGAGTTCCTGTCACCAAAATTTCCTTAACTTGCCTATTGCAGGGGGAGTATGGTGTAGGAGCACCCTTAAGGTCTTTTGAAAGATCTTAATCAATTTTGGCTTGTAGGTTGGTTTGGCCAACCATCCATGAATAAGGACTAAGTATAAAGTCCCTAGTGTGTTTTTGAGGTATGTTTTAGGTTTGGAAAGATTAGCATTGCGTTGTTTGAGTCTAGTTGATCCTAGGAGTCTAAGGCCTAGAAGTCAACTCAAAAGTCAAAGAGTTGACCAAAATCCCAAATTGGGAAGATTTTTAAAACAAAGTCAAAGAGTTGACCAAAATCCCAATTTGGGAAGATTTTTAATGTTTTGTTGTTTTCTAAACATTTGAGGTTAATTGCTAAAGTTTGAAACCAATGAGGACACTCAAAATGTGAAAATGACAATTTTGACAAAAGTTGTCAAAGTTGTCGTGACAACATTTCCTAGAATTTAGGAATTGGCCATTAAAGTTCCCACATCCTGACCAAGTGGTCCAGACAGATGGGATAGGATTATATAAGGTGAATCCAACCCTAATTTGTGAGTTAGTTCTCATATTGTACGGACTGATTGCAAGGAAGAACCAATTTACAGTGTAAATTTGTGACAGACCCATCATCCATCACTTTATTGGATTGAATGGACTGAATGAATGATTGGATAGTGTTTTCAATGTAGTTTACAAGATTTTTTTGGTGTTATTTTTTTAGTTTGTACATTATGGTTAAGCTTTGCCAAATTATTTGTGTTTTGCAAGTTCACTGGCCAGTTTTGGTCTAGTTATGTAAATAATGGGTTTCTTTGGAGTTCCCGTGGCTCAAACTCCATGAGCACTTGGAATCCACTAGGACCTTGTATATACTATGTAGATATGGATTTTGGAGTGTGTGAGTGCAAGGAAGGCTCGAGAACATCCAGGCCCTAGGTAAGAGGTGAGCATTCTGGCTAGGGTAACAGAACAAGACAGTGTCAATGGAGATTGCAGATTGATTGGTATGAGACAATCAAGTTTGGAGAAGTGAGGAGGCATGTGGTGTAGACCTTCTATTGGAGGGAGGAGTTGAAAGGAATCCAACTGATCAAAGGTAGAAGATCAAGTTACCAAACCAGTCTACATGTCTCCAAAACCCTTATTTTCAGGGGTTTGGTAGAAATATACTATATGGACACCATTAGGAATTGAGACCTAGTAAATCTTCAAGGGGAGGAAAAACCCACAAAGAATATCCAAATTTTTTGGGGGGTTTGTTAAGGTTTTGTGGAAGAAAGAACACATTTTTAGTGTTTTGGAGGGTTAATAGGCCTAAAAAGGCTACAACACCAAAGAGTTGGATTTTTCGGTCTCGATTGGAAAATGGTTGAAGGGTCTAGCAAATTGGATCCATAGGAGTGTAATTTGACCTAAGGGGAGTAGGAAAGCCCAATCTTAGGAATTTGACACCATTGGGGTGAAAGGAGGCTTGTGAAGCCATGCTTGCAAGAAAGCTAAGAGGAGAGTAAGGAGTTGAGTTTGAAGTTGATGGGAAGTTCCTAGTGAGTCAGAGGATTAGGAAAGAATCCTCTAAGTTAGGGTAGAGAGAGTGATACCCTAAGGAAGACCCAGTGAAGGTCTTGGAGAGAGATAGAAGCTCTAGGAGAGGGAACTCCCCATCAGTGTGTCACATTTTCTTTGTTTGTATGTCACAATCGATGTTTATGTGTCGCATTTGCATGTCCTATTTTGCAATTGCATAAGAGTACTGCATGTGTAGGGTTATTTGCTGCAATTACTTTTTTAGAAATTTTTGTCTAATTTCCTTGTCTGATTTTTGCATATTCTTGTTTCTAACACTTCCCTGTATGGCTGATACTGATATTTTTCTAATTTTTTCGTTGTGTGCAGTTCACCGGGAGGATTCTACACTGTCGGGAGTCCAGACCAGTTGGTCTTGTTTACAAATTCCAGCTCTCTGAGGATGAGAGGTTAGTTCTTAGGGACTTAGGGTTATATTGGATATGTTACATGCCAGAGATCATAACTAATAGGGGTTTGATCTCTACTCTTGTAGAGCATTGGAATTCAGAGACATGCACTTTCTGGTTACCCACTGGAGAGTGTACTTTTACATTGGAGGATGTGTATCGTATCCTCCAGCTTCTGATCCAAGGTGCTCTTATGGAGTATGCGACCCGTCCTGGTATTGGTGCTTTGACGGAGCTCTTTGGATTGCCCCGAGATTAGCTTGGGTTATCCAGTGCTTATGATATTCCATGGTCCCGATTTGGTTTGGGCCTCGACAGGTTGTCCACTTTACTAGACAGTTTGATTTGTGGCATCTTATGCCCCGATCGTCGGCAGCATAGATTTTATGTCGGCTTTGGTTCTATTTTGCAGAGTATGGTCCAGGATCGTACTATTTATGCATGGAGGCCATGCATGTTGGCTCATATGCACTTCCACATGTTTTATGTGGCTTACCATAATTGTAAGTCACTCGGCTGTGGTGCTACCCTCCTCCAGATTGGGCATGAGAGCATATTCTTGTTTGTCGTCATGTTGGTACACATGCCCTACCTACAGGTAGGCCGTATGTTTTTATGTATGATGGAGCCATTGTTCAGACCCACATGGGTCATATTTTGTATTAGCGTCAGTAGCTAGACATGATGCCCTATTTCATATGAAGGTCATATAGAGAGTGCCCTGTGTGGGATGGAGAGGACATCCATCTTTCCTTTTGTTGGTAGTGGAGATACATGATTGGTTGTGTTACAGACCATGTTCATATAATTGACTTTCACAACACTGACAGGGTGTTGCGTCAGTTTGGTGAGCGGCAGGATGTGTCTGATTCATATGCTTATTTTGCTTGTAGGTCGAGGGACTTTGTCGTCTGGGGTGGCATTGAGTCACTTGATGTTGTCCGTACTGAGTTTTGAGGTTTACTTCCTATTGCGTGGACATGGCGGTTAGCCACTGTAGATGCAGGTTTATTTTTTTTTCTTCACACCTCTTGATAAGTTCCTTACTGCTCTTATAATCTATCTTCTCTATGCAACGTTGTTCTTTATCTGATGTGGTACTGATATTTGAATTTGATCTCTTTGTAGGCACTACTCCCCAGTTTGATGTTCATTGGGCCCAGACCCGACCAGTTGCACTTACAAATGTCTCTCATCCTGTTGCTAGGATGCTCATGAGGAGGCACCGTCGGGTATGACAAGGGAGGGGTGGTCGGGATGGAGGGAGGGATGGAGGCCGAGATGGTGGTAGGGTTAGTGGTCGTGATGGCAGACAGGATGGAGGTAGGGATGGAAGACGGGGGAGGGGATATGATGGGGGAGATGATCCTGGTCCTGGGGGTGTGGGTGGTGGAGTGAAGACGAGGGGTGGACATACTGGTGGTCAGTCCAGTACTCAGAGAGTAGGGTTGAGTGTTGTACTGGAGGAGGAGGCACCTCAGTTGGTGCGGAGAGTACGCCGGTAGTCTGGTGCTATTTTGGCTCTGAGAGAGGAGGATAGGGTGGTGATAGAGGATGTAGATGTGGAGATAGGAGATATAGATGTAGAGGCCTTAGATGAGAAAAGTGAAGGGACGAGTTCCTTGACTGGCAGTGGCAGTACCGACAGTAGTACAGGGGAGAATTTAGAGAGTGATAATGATTCCTGGGTTGTTAGGGGGAGGGGAGATGATGGATTGGGGGACAGGGCCTAGGAGGGAGATATGGATGTGGCCATGGGAGGTATGGAGGTGGATCCCTCTAAGTTGGAGCGGCTTACCTAGCATGTACAGGATTTATAGGCCATACTTGCTTCTACTGATGCCCAGGCTACAGCGTTGGAGGCTAGGGTTACAACGGCTGAGGCTAGAGAGTGACAGGCTCAAGCTGAGGTTCATTCATTCATTAACAGTGTACAGATGCCTCTCACCGAGATGTTCTAGACTGATACTATAGATCTGGGCGTGATGCTTAGAGAGAGATTGAGTACTGGAGATGCCACTATGAAGGTGCAGTTCCTGCAAAGTAGAGAGTTCCCAGTAATACAGCCTCTCAGAGATCTAGTAGGGCGCAGAGATCACATAGATCACAGAGCAGTGGTGTTGGTCCTCCTAGATCCTCACAGAGGGCTGCTACTGATATGCCACCCCCTCGTCCACCTCCTAGTGAGGGTGAGGGTAGCACATTCTGATTCTAATGCTTCTCATATTCTGTATCATGTACCATTTTTGTAGTGATGTTCGTCTAATATAATCTGAGTCTTATCCATTATTGTATCCCGACACAATGATATTTATTGATATATGTTGACTACCTTCCTTTGTTCAGACTTGTGACTATTCATTGTACTTAGATATTTTGATTTATATGAGATGCAACTATTGATTTGATATGATGTGCATTGGTTTATTTTCTATATGTATGATTCTATATTATGTGGTTTTAGATGATGAGATGCAATATGATTCTATTATATAGACTCGTAGATGGATGATTTACTTTTCCTATGATACTGACATGTTATGCAGGATTTTAGAAATGAAATGCATGTTTATATGATATTCTTATTTATGCATGTGTTATATGATCTATCATGTATGCAACTTCTATATTTTTTTTCCATTTTTTCTGATGCACTTAAATGGAATGTATGCAATCTATTATGCACAAAATATTTGAGTAGTGCATGTCTTAATTAGAAAGAAGTTAGTTTGGATAGATGTTCTCTGAGATTGATCTAATAGATATGGAATGATAGAAAGGATTTTTTTTTTCTTCTTTTGATAGATTTGAATCGATAGAAAGGATGAGTGTCCCAAGTCGCTGCCCCTGTTTCCAATATTTATCATCATTGCATCTTTTTTTGTATTTTCTAAAATTCTGAAGAGCATCCAATGCATCCAGATCATATACCATCTAGATACCACCATGGCCTCTTGATAAGCAAGAGTAGAGAGATTGAATAGAAAGAGAACTTAGTGCACCCAAATATTGACCATCTGGGTTCAACTATGTTCCCTGTTTGAAAAGAAAGAGAGCCAAAAGCACCCGGATATTGACCATCTAGATACCACTTTTTCCTCTGAATAAATTAAAAAAGGAAACCAAGATAGAACTCCTATGCACCCAGAGTCCATCTGGATAACACCGCGAGCTCTTGATTCCGTAAATAAAAAGACCAAAGAAAACAAGATAGAACTCCTATGCCCCTAGAGTCTGTTTGGATAGCATCGTGAGCTCTTGAGTGCAAAAAATAAAGAAAAGACCATAGAAACCAAGATAGAACTCCTACGCACCCAAAGTCCATCTGGTGAGCATCGTGAGCTCTTGATTCTATAAACCAAACAAGAAAAAATAAAAGAGAAGGAATGTCCAATTCTTTCCTAGGGTTAAGCTCAGATCATGGTACTACGCGGCTACCAGATAAGTGACAGCACCTACCGCATTTATCCTAAATCATCATGGTCCTAAAATCAAAGTGAACATTCAACAAATAGCAAAAAAAGAAAATAAGTCATGATCTATCATAGCTACTCTCCTCACATGGTGGATCCTGGAGTAGCATAAGAACATAACCACGAAATATAGACTGACATTTGACCGACTGACTGACCTAGTCAACATATTTGGATTGTTCCTTGATACAGTTGGATTCTCTTGATTGGCTCGACTCTTTTCATAGGCTTGATTGGCTTGATTGCTTGAGTGTGTTTGGTTTCAGTAATAAATGACTCATATAAGACTGACATGTCTCATTTGAGCGTATCCACCACTATGTAAGATGATTGATATGATTGATTGTGATCATTTTGGTAGCTGATCAAGCTGTGTCAGATGGGCTCAATGTTGATTTGCAAAGCTCATGATTGTGACAATTGATAGATTGGCTTGGTCGCTAGTTTGCTTGCTGATAGATTTGATATATATGATAAAGCAGTGTCAGATGTGCCCAATGCTGATTCACAAAGCTCATGATTGTGACATTGATTGACTGGACATGATTTCCCTTTGCTCTCTTGATAACTAAGTTAGCTTTATTGCTTGAGATTTTGCAATTTTTTTATTATTTTTGATGCAGATTGATTTTCTCAAGATTTTTGATCTTTTTAGGATTTTTGATGAGTTTTTCGATATTTAGGAATTTTGATGAGTTTTCTGATTTTTTGGATTTTTTGATGAGTTTTCCAATTTTTTGGATTTTTTCAGGATATTTAGAATCACCCCCTAGTCTGGTGGACCAGTACTAGCCATGGATAAATGCTTGCTGCTCATAGGGGAATGTGCTTTTGGATATAGCTTGGGTATTCTTCTTTGCCTTTGAAGTGTGCTCAAGCTCTTGATTTTAGAGTTCATTGATGGTGAAGCTAGATTTGAACACTTGGCGCTTGTTTGCCAGGTTTTCACCAAGGTACCTACTTAATAGCGCCTGTTTGCCAGGTTTTCACTGAGAGAGAGATTTTGTTTCTCTTTACTTTTTTTCTTTTTTTCTTTTTTTTTCGTCACCAAGGTTCCTAATTGCTAGGTTTTCCCCAAGGTAACATTTTGTATTTATTATTTTTTTTTGGTATTTTCTGAATATGGAGATAGGTGCATTAACCATAGAGACCTCAAGGGTAAAAACTCTTGAGGTGCATGTTGTTGATGTATCCAGGGAGTTGATTGCCTTCTGGTGTCGCCAGTATGAATGCCCCACTATGGGTAGAGCTGACAATAATAAATGGTCCTAGCTAGTTAGGCTCAAACTTCCCTGGTTTCACTCTTTCTGCTTGGTTCTTTTGATTTTCCATGAGGAAAAGGTGCCCTACTATAACATATAAAATAGAATGGTGTTGGATTTTATGTTACCAAAATGTAGAATATGAAAATAATTGATTTTATTTATTGATTGATTGTCTTGAAATGTAAAGTGTTGATGTGTAAATTGTCCTTTTAAGTTGCCTAGAATGTATTGAGTTCCCTAAACCTAATTGAATTGTATTGATTAAGTATTACAATTGTGGTTAAGGAGAAGATAATATGTTCCTTTTATCCTCAAATGCACAAATGGGAGATCCAAGTTGATCAACCCCAAAGAAGGGTTAATGCACAAATGAATCAACTATTTGGAAGGGAGAATAACAAAGGAGATACCTTAAATTCTGTTAATTATAAGTATGGAAATGATGTATAACAGTAATTGAAGAGATAGGAGAAATGCACTAACCTTAAAATATCACAAATCGAAGAATGTTGTTTTTTGAGGTCTGTATTGAGTTTCTGGAAAAACTAACAGTTGATACCAAACCAGGACATAGAGACGAAAAAAAACTAGAAATCATTTTCCATTCCAATGTCGTCTTATGAAAAAGGTCGACCTTGACCCACAAATGTCAACCCTGACCCAATAATGTCGACCCTGACCTGCACAGATCCGAAAGTGACTTTGTTCGTGGAGCCTGGAAGTTTGTCGAAAAGGGTATCCAGATCTGGTCTCAAGTCAACTGTTCTACACCTGTACCTGCAAGAAAAAGGAGATTGTTTGTTGTGGGGGAGGGGTTTGCCTTAGTCAAACCCCGATTTAGGAATTAACCTTGAAATCAATAAAGTACAGAATGCTAGCAAGTAGTAGAATTGAAT
>MU228022.1:3818245-3872412 GCA_018584345.1 Thuja plicata
CAGGGTTGAGGTTGACCCTGACCTAGGTTAGGGTCGAGGTCGACCCTGACCCAGGGGCTCAGAACCCCTAGAAAATATGCCAGGTGGGGTAGGAGGTGCCCGAAGAGGCCCAATCAGGGTCCTGAACCAGCACAGAAGCATGATATGATGCAGAAACGGGAGGATGATATGGTAGAGGTCAAAAACGTCCCCTAAGGAGGGCTAAATGCTCTTAACATGGAAGTGCTTCCATTTTAAGACGATACACCTACCTCAAATGTTCACGATTTCACCTTCGTGTGATAGTTTCTTCTAAGGCGATTCTGATAGCCTTGTAAGTGATCGAAGGCATGCTGTCTTCTTGCTACTCAGTAGTCTTCATCTGAAACTAGGTTCTTTAGTGATATCCTCAGGGATGGGATTTCCACTTCAAGGGGTAGGACCGCCTCTGATCCATAGACTAGGGAGAAAGGAGTGTCTCCTATAGGTGTTCTCATGCTAGTTCAGTATGCCCATAATGTAGGACTAAGATGTAAATGCCAGTCTCGCCCTGATTCATTCACTTTTTTCTTAAATATTTTCAAAATTGTTTTTTTTGTAGCTTCGGCTTGGCCGTTCCCTTGAGGATAATAAAATGAAGAGAACCCTTGTTTGATATGGAACTATTCACATAGCTCTTCAACATCCTTGTTTTGGAAAGGTGTACCATGATCTGTCAGGATGGTTTGAGGGATCCCATATCGACAGATAATGTGGTTGAGTATGAACATTGCTATTTTCTTTCTAGTTATGTGAGGGGAATTGCTTCCACCCACTTAGTGAAGTACTCTGTTGCTGCTATGATGTATTTGTGTCCATTTGCTGAAGAAGGTGTAATTTTTCCCACGAGGTCAAATCCCCACATAGAAAATGGTAATAGTGATGTGATAAGATTTATTTCTTGGGCTGGTGCATGGATGAGGTATCCATGAATCTGACATTGTCTACACCTTTGTACATGTTTGTGTGCATCTATCTCTATTGTGGGCCAATAGTATCCCATGCGGATGATCTTCTTAGATAAGTTTTTGCCACCCCCTGCGGGTTCCACAAATTCCTTCATGTACCTCATACAGAGATCTTTAGGATTCCATTGAAGTGAGACATCGTAGAAGCGTTCCATCTAGACTTCGTCTATATAAAGTAATTGAGAGGATGGTATACCTAGAGGCTTGTCGGATGAGGGATTTTCTCTAGTTTCTAGACAGGTTGGGAGGTAAGACACTATTTTGGAGGTAGTTTTATACATCTTGGTACCATGCGTTTTCAGGACCAACAAGGATGCATGTTGATTCTGTGATGGATGCTTGATGTGATGGCACCAAGAGTTGTTCTACGAGAAATTGGAATTATGTTTCGTTGCCTGGCATATCGATCAGTGATGCTATGGTAGCCATCACGTCTGCAACTTTGTTCTGAGCTCATGGGACTTGCTCAAAGATGTAATGGAATTGGAGCACAATCTTTCCATCTGTGCTCTGTATGGTATTAGATTCTCATCTTTAGTCATATAATCATTATTGACTTGACTAATGACCAACTGCGAATCTCCAAAGACTTTAAGGTTCTTGATTCTCCATTGAATTGATATCTTTAAACCGATGACCAATGCTTCATATTGTGCTATGTTGTTTGTGCATGGGAAGTTGAGTCTGAAAGATTTTGGAATTGTATCATTATCTAGAGTGATAAGCACTATTCCTACCCCCGCACCATGGTTTGTGCACAAGCCATCAAAGTATAGTTTCCATACCCCGATCAATGGTTGTAGTGTCATAATGGATTCATCTGGGAAGTCGGAAGTGATAGGCTGATGATCTTGTAGAGGTGCCTCTTCTAGTTGGTCCATAATTACTTGTCCTTTGATGGCCTTTCTGTCTACGTACTCAATGTCAAACTCACTTAGAATAATTACCCACTTTGCTAGTCATCCGGTGAGCGCTGCTTTGCTTAGGAGGTACTTTAATGGATCAATATGTGCAATCAACTTTGTTTGGTGACTCAACATATAATGTCTCAACTTCTAGGAAGCCAAGATGAATTCTAGGCATGATTTTTCAATTGGTGTATAGTTGAGCTCATATCCGACCAAAGTTCTATTGAGATAGTATACTGCTCTCTCCTTCCCTGTGTCATCATGTTGTGCCAAGAGTACGGCTAATGTTGATTCTGTTGCTGAGATATATAGAAGCAATGGTCTACCTTGGATTGGTGGCACCAATATAGGATACTTGAGTAGATAATCCTTGAATATTTAGAATTCCTGTTCGCATTTCTCTATCCATATGAACTTGATGTCTTTGTGCAGTAGATGTTGGAATAGGTGGCACTTGTCTTCTAGCTGAGCTATGAACCGCCTGATTGACTGGAGCCTTCCTTGTAACCCTCTTAGTTGCCTTAGGTTCGATGGTGGAGGCATGTCCAATATTGCTTTGACTTTCTCTAGGTCTACTTCGATGCCTCTATGTGATACTATGAATCCTAGTAGCTTTCCTGCGGTAACCCCAAATACACATTTCTTTGGGTTTAAACGGACCTTGTATTCCTGCATTCTGTCAAAGATTGGTCCCAATACTTGTAGATGATCATTGCAAAGCATTGACTTGGCTAGTATGTCGTCCACATAGTCTTCCATTGTTTTATGGATGAGATCATGAAAGATAGTTGTCATAGCCATTTGATATGTTGCTTCGAGATTCTTTAGACCAAATGACATGAAATTCCAATAATATGTCCCCCAAGGACATGTGAAAGTTGTTTTGAGTTGGTCCTCTGGTGCAATCCTTTTCCTGATTGTACCCTGACAAGCCATCCATGAGTGATAGCATTTGATGTCCAGCGGTTAGATCCACTATCATGTCAATGTTAGGTAATGGAAAATCATCCTTGGGACAAGCTATGTTGAGATCTCTAAAGTCTGTGCAAATCCGTATCTGACCACTGTGCTTTGTAACTAGTACCAAGTTAGATATCCAGTCTGCATATGGTATAGGTCTTATGAACTTAGCATCTAGGAGTTTCTTAAATTATGCCTTCACTAACAATGCAACATGGGGATGCATCTTTCTAAGCTTCTGTTTGATTGGTTTGGTGTTGGGTAGCAATGGGAGATGATGCAGCACAAGTTCTGGATCTAATCCTGGCATATCTGAGTAGGACCATGCAAATTTTATCATCCTTTCCTTGAAGAAACTGATGAACTGTTCTCTCTCCTCGGGGGTGAGTGATTTTTCAAAGTATATGTTCTTTGGGTTCTTGTCATCTCCCAAGTTGACTTCCTCTATGTCTTTTGCTAATAAGGCCGACTGTTAAGGGGATGAGTTCCTTCTTTCCATCTTCTAGCGCCTCAGTGAGGTTTTCGCTAGAAGATACATCTTGTTTTAGCTTTTTATCATTTTTGTGTTCTTTTTTCCTTTGTGGACTGGAAAGAGGGACTTCCTCCCTGAAATATGTTACTCTGTCAAGGTCAAAGGAGAAGCCTGCCTTATGGTCTCCTGATGGCATGCCCTCCCTAAGTCCCATGAAATCAGCAATAGCTTCATCGTTCTCGAAGACATCTAAATCAGGTGGTCCTTGTTGATCCCACTCTATTAGCTCTGGGTGTACAAGATAGATACTTTCATGGTTGTTTGACTCTAGTTGATTCAAAGGGACTATAGATATGGTTCCTACAAAACTAGACTGTGATGTGGACACACCACCCGAGGAATGATAAATGACATGCTTATCTATGCAGGGTTGTTTGAAAATGGATAGTTGGTCAAACAATTCATCAAGGTTTAAGGTTGTGGCTAACCAAGGGGAATATTTTGGGATCGACGGTTTAGAGTCGTGAAGAGATTTCCACTCGTACTCATGGGAGTCAGTTTCGATAGAACATTCGTCATATTTCTCACTTCCTTCGTTATCGTTAATTTCTATTTAGAGGACTATTCGGGTTTGTGTGGTTCCCTCTTCGGTGGGCAACAATTGTGCTAGTATGTTGCTTATCAAGACATGTTCTGTGTTGTGCCCCCGGTGCATCTCTGCTATTTGTTCCTGATCAACTTGGATGTCTTGGATTATAGGACCAGTTCTTTTTTGCCCATAGCCTAACCCTCTCTTGTTTCTCTGGGTTGGCGGGAGAGACAATTCCATTATACCTTGTTGTCTTTCCCCCAGGTCAGTTGTACCATCATACACGAATCTTTGTAGCATAGTATAACCATGTCCATAGTTTGATGTGGGTAAGGGTTGTTGAAGGGTCTCTTGTGGATCCTGGTACAACCATGTATTTATATTTTGTTTAAAAGGGTTCTCTTCTACAATGTCTCCCCATCTAACAAAGGTTGTGGGCGGACATCTGAATAGAACAGGCTGCGGAGTTTTTGTTATAATAATAGGTTGTGGCATGCCATAAGTTCTCGGGCTCTGAGGCATGTGCATGATGGTGAAAGCCTCTTCATATCTGTATTCACCACAACCTTTGTTAGTAATAGATATTTTTCCTACTTTCCGTGTGACATCCTTAGGATTTGAATCTGAAGAGGAAGAGATGCTTGCATCTTGGTTTAAAGGTACTTGGTTGTCAGTGCTGATTTGGACTGCATTACAGTATTGGAAAGGTTGGGGATCTCCCTCTATGATTATCTCTTCTCCCTGGTGTGGGAACTTGATGCATTGATGGTATGTCAAGGGTACGACTTGCATTTCATGTATCCATGGTCTCCCTAGTAACATGTTGTATCCCAACTCAAGATCTAGGATCTGGAAGGGAGTGTTCTTGACCACTGGACCAATACAGACATATAGAATGATAATACCTTTAGAGGACCTTTCTTCTTTGTCATAAGCTCTGATATTTATCCTCCTTGTGACATCAATGCTTGATTCTGAATATCCCGGTTGCTTGATTAACTTTAGAGTACAGATGTTTAACCCAGCTCCACCATTAACAAAGAACCCTACGGATAGCACTTTTGTGGACCTGGACAAGTAAGTGCAAAGGATCATTATACAGGGGTTTATGCGGCGGCACATCACGGTCTGTGAATGTGGCATGTTTTTTAGTATCTATATGGTTAACCATCATCTGGAAGCTCTCGGGTGTGATGTCCCTTGGGACAACTACATTCTGAAGGGCTTGGTCAAGTGCCAGTTTATGCTGTGGAGATATCCGCAATAGGTCAAACATGGAGATCTGGGCAGGTGTGCTCTTTAGTTGATCCACTATGCTTGGTTGTGGATCTGAGGTTGCATTAGGATTGGCAGATACAGTATATGAGGACGGTACCCCTTGCAGGACAACTCTGGCGCGACACATTGTTACAGCACATTTGTTACCTTGGTCTTTGATAGTGATCGTAGCCACATGGCTATCTGAAGGATTGAGGCAATTGATAACATTATCACTATTGGCATATGTATAGTTGACTTGTTTTGTCTGTCCACCAGACCCAGAGGCTTTTCCCTTTTTGTGATCATGAAAGGTATCATTGAATATAGTGTGATCAATTGTTCCTTTGGCTTGGGTATTTGTTACATCAATAACCCGTGTGTCAATCAAATCTTGGATGCGTGTTTCAATCGGTAACAATTAGGTGTTTTGTGCCCTTTCACCCGATAAAACTTGCAAAAGTATTTGTCACTATACCACCTTGGCTTGTTGGCATCTTGTTCAAATTCCCAGATTTCTGGGAGAGTGATAGTGTTTGATTGTATCAGCTTTCGCAAAGTTTATTCTATCGGCTCTCCTAATGGTGTGAAATCTCGTTGTTGGAATTGAAACCATGGTTTGCATTGAGTCTGTTGTTGACTGTTTGACACAACAGCCGCTTGGACATGAGGAGATTGGTTTTGGGTGTATGCTTGTTGAGTGGGCCCTATGGGTTGTTGGTTGGCCACAAGTGACACCTTGGGTTGTACATAGTTGATTGTCTTCACATCAATGACACCATCGTTGGTGACATTTTTTTATTTTTGTTTCACCACTTAGCTTTGTCTGTTGCATTTTTGTTTGTATTCATTTGTGTTGGATCTGCAAGGATTCCTCGTTTGACTAAGTTCTGCTCACAACAAACTCCTCGTTCGATGAGTTGTGTGAAGTTCGGAGCTAATTGCAATTCTGTTGTGAATGACATGTCTGGAATCAGATTGTCAATGAACATGACTATTAGGTCTTGTTTGGGCACATCGTACATCATGCGGTTTGCAATATTCCTCCATCTCTGTAGAAATTTCACAAAAGACTCCATCCTTCTGTTTGATATCGCAAAGGTCCTTGATACTGACCTTGCGCTCGATGTTATGATGGAAGTGAGCGATGAAATTTTCAGCCAGTTCACCCCAAGACTGAATGCCATGAGGTAAATGTGAGAACCACTCCATTGCTGGTCTAGCTAAGCTTTGTGGGAACAGTTGCATTAAATATGTCTCATCATGGGCGACTTCGACGCAACTAGAAAAAAACTCTCGGATATGTTTAATAGGGTTGGTATTGCTCCTATATTTGTCAAATTTCGATACTGAGAAGTGATTTGGGAACGGAGACATGTGGAGAGAATGGTCAAAGGGGTATGGGTACAAATCCTCTGCAGTGTAGGATTTAGTTTGCCCCTAATTTTGCATATCCATCATTTGGGTTTGAAGGGTTTGCATTTGTTGCATCAACATATCTGTATGATACTGAGGCTGATGTGTGATGACGTTCCTTTGTGCTATAGTGGGTATGAGGTTGCACCTCTGTGTCCCTTGAGTAGGAACGTAGGACTTCATCCTGGGGACTTGATATTGATTTCTCACCGACAGATTTTGAAATTGGGGCACATGAGTAGCCCATGGTGGGTTTTGATGCGTTTGTTGTTGGGATTGGGAATGTTGTTGTGGTTGAAACTGTGATTGATACTGTTGGGGTTGATATTGTTGTTGTTGAGGCTAGGGTTGAAGCTGGGGTTGTTGTTGCTGAGGTTGGAATTGAGGCAACTGAAGTTGGGTTTGTTGTTTCTAGGGTTGGATTTGAGGCAACTGAAGGTAGGGTTGCTATTGTGGAGGTTGGATTTATGGCAACTGAAGCTGGGGTTGGATTTGAGGAAACTAAAGTTGGGGTTGTTTTTGCAGAGGTTGGACTGATTTTGGAATGGGCAAAGGTGTAGACTTGGGTGGGCATTGACTGTAAGTTGTACCTATAGATATGGATCCCTTCGGGCAAGAGGTGTTGATCCCAAGACTAGTAGGAATTGACTGTAGTAGTGGCATAGTTTCAGAACAGTTGGTATTTGGTGGGATGGAAGGCATAGCATGAGAGCTTGATTGTCTTGGCCATGTGACCGAAGGTGGGAGTATACTAGTGACCATGGGTGCACTTAGTTGTGAGCCTATCATGCTTTGGGTGGAAGATGTGCTGGCCTGGTTTGTGCAATTGGTTTGATTGGATATCGTCTGTGCCAATGTGGGTGTTACCAATGGTGGGAAGATTTGAGACACAACAGGTAGTATCTAAGAGGATTGAGTAGTGTTTTGACCTGCGAGAGGGTTTTCAAGCCATATGGTTGATACACTAAATTCAGCAGGGAGTTTGACTCCCTTCTTTATCAGCATGGCTAAGTATCATTTGGGATTCCTCTCTACAACAATGCCAACTACTTGTGTGGAATAAGAATCTTTCTCAAGATCTTCAATCTCTGCTTCTATGACATTTTGGAAAAAAGCTGACCCACGGGGTTGTTCAATGAATAGAGCAAAAGTGGTATATACAAAAGGATCATTCTCTTGCTTTGTTTCCCAAGCGGGGAATCTGTTGACATATGACTCATCAGGTTGTGTTCTAGCCTTCGACCTTGTGTAAGGCCCTCCATGAGGTGTTTGAGACATAGTGTGGTCCAAATTTTGTAACTAAAACAAGTGATATAAAGCAAACAAAAAAAGATAACCTTTCTAAGGAAGTCTGAGTTATGTTTTGGAAAAGGGTAATTCTAAGGACAGATTTTGATATATCTTGATCTCAAAGTTGTGATGATGTAAAAAGATAAGATTTTTTGACCTTTGCCCCAGACAAAGTCACTTTGATAGAGATAATGATGATGCTTGATATAATGAGATCAAGATATTTTGAGTCTGAGCTTTTGAACTAACGATGTTTTTAGACAATAATCGTGCTTTTCAGAGAAGGGATGATCTTTAATGCTTAGAGATTCACACAATGTTCTTTTCATTTTTCTGGGATAGACACTAGTTTTGGACACCAAAATGAAGAGTTCTTTCAAGGTTTTTAGTTCAAAACAGGAATAAATTATCTCTGGTCAACTGTGGCACAACTTCACCGATTGCGGTAAACTGAAAGGTCAATTGCGGTACTTTATCATTGATTACGGTAATAAATAGGTTGATTTCCGCAATAAACAAGTTAATTGTGGCAGACATCCGTCAATTGCAATAAAATGAGGGCAATTGCGGTAAAAGGGGAACGGTCTCAAAAAGACTAGAGGCAAAGTATCACTGTCTGACAATTTTGATATTCTGGAACAAGGCTTAAGACAGTTGATGTTGACAACCCTAGAATTTAACACGTTTGACTCGTTTTGACAGTTTGGATGTTTTGTTTTGCATTTTCAGTAACTGATCAAAGAAACAAGCACAACAAACACTGTGTTTTGAAGAATGAAGAATGACAATGTGTATGTTCTACAACTTTTTCAAGTTGCAAGGTTATCACGAGGTCTCAACAATGAACAGTCAGATTAATCTAGGTCAATGGCTTAAGAATACAATGTTATAGGCCTAATGCTTGAATGTTTGTTAGCTCACACAGCAATTGTCACACTACTAGGACACGAAGGTCCACGACGTAGGTGCCCGTGTTTTTTGCGTTGCCAGGTATTGTTGTCGTAGAGTGAAGATCTCTTTCACTACACAAATACCGTGGGACACATATGTTGGGAATCTTGGGGGAAATTCTGTAACCCCTTGCACTATAATAAGGTATATGTTCGGAGGTAAATAGGTTTGGTCTCTATTTAACAAGGTTGTAGTAAGGGTCTGTGGTGTCTATCCAATCAGTTTGTACATGTGTGACTGACTTAAGACCCTAGTTGATCACGCTGGCTCTTTAGGGATATTCACCCGATCCAGACTATCACCAACACACCTCGCCCGAGCTTGGCTAGATAAGATGGAACTTTGGTCTGCGCCTTGTTTATATATCGATCGGAAGGATTACCAGTTTAAGGTCGTTCTCTGAGGAAGAAGCGCATTCCCCGGACATGCCTTTCTAAAAAGTATAAAGGTGTATAATCTAAACATTTTGTGCAAGTGCACCCAAAACTCAAGACACAAGGTAAATCAAATAAGCTTCAAAAGTTTGAAATGTGAACTAAGCTACACCACCATACAAGCACAAGTGTTCAATTTTAAGCCCAAAAAGTAGGTGTTGATTGCTTGTTCAATTTTAGTGCACCAAATAGAGAGATTTTTTGCCTTGTTCAATTTTAGTCCCCACGTCAATTTTAAGCCCAAATCTGAAATGTGAGATGTGAGATGTGTGACAAACACTGTTCTTTTTAAGCCCAAATCGACAAGTGAATGAATTTTAAGTTGTATTGTTATCTTGCCTCCTTGATTTGTACCTGTCAAAGGAAGTGTTTAGTATCTTCAGAAATGAAAAGCTTTCAATCCAAAACAGCAGAATATTCGACAACTCTGGGATTATTGAGATTGCTGAAATTAATAGTGACTTTATACTTACATGTGAATCTCTTAATTGAAGCAATGTACCTCATGTATGCTTCGCCTTGATCCTCAGCTGCGATTGTGAGAATTGCCTTCTGTTGTGATCGATGGTTATGGTTCTCCTTCTTGCAGCTCTTAATGCTCTAGCACAGAAACCAAGAAAACAGACAAAAAAGTAGCTTTTTGGGTCAATTGCGACACTGTGTCTTCAATTGCGGTCAATTTTGATCAACTGTGGCAGAATATTGGCGATTGCGGCAGGGTGCTTTCCATTGTGGCACGGATCGGGCAATTGTCGTATAATATAGGCAATTGCGGTACAATACAAGAAATTGTGGCAAACAATAATCAATTGCGGCAACATTACTAAAAGATAGACAGACAGAAGACGACAGGATAACAGTGTGAAAGCCTATAATCAATTGCGGTATTAAACCAGTCAATTGCGGCACTGTGGTATCAATTGCGACAGAATAGCAGCGATTGTGAAATAACCCAAATATCGAGAAAAAGATGGATTTTTAGATTTGCGACCATACGGCCGTGGCTGATTAGTTCCATCTGCTGCCTGTAAGAAATATTTGTGCTGTTTGATTCACGTCGAGTTCACCAAAATGTACGCCTCTCTCAATCGTGATCCGTGATTCCCAAGCTTTCCAAAGGCAAGGGTTAGTAGTGAAGGTTTTATAAATGATATAAATCCAATACACATAAACTACTAAAACGAATAATGAGAAACATAACCAATAAAATGTACAAGCAAAGAAAAGGAAAACAAATGAATGCAAACCCCAAAGTGATTGAAGCTTCTATTGTCTCTCTCTACTCCTTCTGAAATATTGTTTTTGATGCTTAGTATTGGTGTGGCAGCGGCTATGACTTGAGAAGTGTCGAGAATTTGCTAATTGAAATGAGTGTGTGATCGCAAGATGGCTTGAATGCTAGAACCAAACTGACATAGTAATGGCGCACGAGAGCTTGAAATCCTGGATCCTTCAAATGGTTATGAAGGGTTTATTATATAAGAATTGAGGATGATATGAATGGTGGAGATCAATCCCAGAGATAGGGAGATGAACGGTTGAGATCAATCCCAGAGATAGGGAGATGAACGATTGAGATTAAAAGGAACTGGAGAAGCCATCAGTAAACTCCACCTCTTCATTTGGTAAAGAGGAGATAGAATTTGGTTGACTGAAGAGCTAATTGTGAGTTGCCTTTTTGAACTGAAGAGGTGGGTGGAGTTACCCATGTGGACTGGAGAGATGGGTGGAGTAACCCATGTGATCTGATTGGAGTTATCTCTTTGAAGATAAATGAATATTTAATTCATTTATTTAATTAATATTTTCAACATGTGAGATAATTGAATTCTTTTTTATTTAGAATTATTTTATTTGATGAAATTAATATAATTGGAAGAATTTAATTAGTAAGTTTAAATATTTGAATTTAAAATATAGGAAATTAAATTTAATTAATTAATTAATGGTAATTAATCAATTAAGGTTAATTAATTAAATAAAATTAATTATTTAAATAATTTTGAAAATTTGATTAGATGATTTGGGAAATGAATTTAGAAGAATATAGATGATTATTTAATGATTAAAAAACCATTAATTAATAGATAAAAATTAGTGTTTTTAATGTCAAGTCGCAAGCCTGTCCATTTTCGGGTGTCTACAATTAAAAGTTGATTTGGTTGTAAATGTTTTTGCCTCTTTTCTTGACTATTATGAGTTTTGGGTTGGAAATGAGGAGATAGTTGAGATGTATGAGCACATCTTGAGGAATAAGTGTTATGAAATTTATGAACTTGATGGTCCTAAGAACCGTGGAGATGGTAATTCTTATTTCATTATTGTTTTCTTTGGTATGCTTAATTTTCTCTTGTTTAAAAGTCTTCAATTTTTTTCGGTGTTGGATATTTGTGCCATTAGCATTTTGAATTTGAGATGTGTAAGTTGGTAGATAAACAAAAAGGTTGCAAGGTTACTAGTAGAATTTAGTCCCTAAACATTTTTGGAGGTTATTCTATTTTCTCTTTTCCCTAATTACGCCGAGAGGCGTCCTACAGTGGCAGCAAGTTAAACGGCATGTACATAAAAAAGAAACCCTTGCTATTCTTGTGACAGATGGAATTAGAAGTGGAAGAGCCGAAAGTGGAAGAAATCCAGCAACAAAATGAAACAAAAGAAATCTTGCCACACGTGGAACGTAAGGGAATCAGAAGTGGAAGCGCTAGAAGTTCCGCCTTTGCATATAAAATAGTTAAATATATATTATGGTGAGGTGCATGCAGTGTTGAGAGGAATGCAGGTTGGCAATAGAGATAGAAATCTATCGTCTAAATAACCTCTGTGCAGGTAATCCAAGCCTTCTGTGAGTGCCAGGATTTTGCTGGGGTTGGATTGGGCTCTACGAGCCACATGTTATCATACAAGTTACTTTGTTTCTTTGCATCTTTTATCATTATTTCTTGATATTCTTTTGTTTTACAATCTCTTTCTTTGAAATCTTCCTAGAAATGGTATTTATGTCTTTTTTTCTTTCATTTTTAATCAGTTCTATTATGTCTATGAGAAGCTCGGTTGTATTCTTCTTCCTAAAATTGAATCTTTTCATATTTTGACAGATGAAAAGAATTTGACTGTAAATTAGCCAATTGCATTTGCTTCAATGATTTGATTATATTCTAATCCTACAACTACATGTACAGGCATGGGATTGATGAGATTGTGTTTGATTCTTATTATTATTTCTGAGCATTGTGATCCGAGTCTTTCAATCCGAGAATGCATGTATGCATTTCCCTGCAATCTGAAAACTATTATTGCAAAAACATTGTTATTTCATAAGATGGTGTATTTCAGCTTGTCGTCTTGAGTTTTTCAATCCAACTATTTATGCAAATAAGGTGGCAGCTCTGATCTCATTTCTCCATCTCTGCACATAGCCGCCCATGCCTGTCTCCCTCTTACTCACGCGGCCCTAAAAAATGAATAGGGTTCTCCAATAAAATTCAAGGCTTTGACTATCATTCAATGGATGCAAAATAAACTTCAACATAGTTTGGAGGAGCGTGGACACTTAAGAGGGGTGAATTCCTCACGAAGTTTCACTTCTCGATTACTAACAATGTAATGGCACAAGTTTACATTTTAATTGGTTATATAATCTATTATTGTGGGGAATCTATTATTATAAAGTAACACAAATTAGTTAATACATTTATAAATATGACTATAGTAATAAAATTATCATTTTTAAAATGTATTAAAGATTTCTTTTATGAAAAATTTATTAAAGTTATATAAAAAGGTAATTAATAAGATTAAAGATGTACACTAACAATATAGTAAAAATCTATTATCTTTTTAAGAAGAAATTTAGAAAAGTAAAAATAATATAAAACATCTAATTTTTCATATTGACAATAAAGATGTTTCTATATTCTCTTTATGCTTTTTTGCTTAGATGTTTCTATATTTTCTTTAATACTTTTCTACTTAGATGTTTCAATATTTTGTTTATTCTTTTTAAATTAGAAACATCTTTATTTTCAATTAGAAAAGTATAAAGAGAATATAAAAATATCTTATATTTTATTGAGAATATTAGAAAATTATGTTTTCATATTTATAAATTTAAATATAGTAACAAAATTATTATTTTGAATTTTTTTATAAAAGATTTCTTGCTTTCTCCTATTAATAAATTTTATGAATTGTTTGGAAGTAAATCAATATGATTAACACATAAACGGGGTATTATATCTATATCTTTGCATGAACAATAAATTATAGAGACAAATAATTCAATGCTAAGGATTGGCATTTAATTAAGGATGGTGAAACTTCCTTATTAATTTTTGAATAAACATTTAATATAAGTCTATCATTACAAAACTGATGACAAAATTTGAAGAAATATTAAATCATAATTTGTTATATAATTATTTTAAAATCCTTTCAAATTTTATTATGTGATAATTTTTTAAAGTAGTGTTTCAAATCACAATATTGCTCGAAACCAAATTAAACCCTAACCCTAAAAAAAATTAATTGTAACCCTAACCCTAAGCTTAATTAAATATTAAACCAAATTAAACTTTAACTCTCACCAAAAACTAAAATCTACCATAAACCTAATATTAAACAAAACTAAACTATAATTGCTAGCCTAACTAAATAATGAATTAAATTTAACCTTACCCTTGTCATAATTAAATCAAATTGAACCCTAACACAAAACCACTTTGATTCTTAACTCAATAAAAAAATTAAACCTAAACCTACCTCTAAACCAAATTTAACTCTAACATTAAACCAAATGGAACTATAACCCTAACCTTAATATAGACTCTATCCTAAATAAAATTAAAACTTAATATATACCAAATTGAGCCCAAACCCTAAACCAAATTAGATCTAAATTTGTAAGTTATGGAGAAACCTATTGAAAACATAGAAACAACCTACCTTGAAAACAAAATTAAACATTAAACTAGATTGAACCCTAACCTTGATTCCAAATTGAATTACACATCAAAACATTTTGAACTCTAACCTTAACAATCAATCAAGTTGAACCTTAATCCTAAACCTTCAATTGAGCCTTATACTAACTCCATCATGACAAATTTTAAATTAAAAATCAACCTCACTTTGTGTCTTATCAAGTTATCACATGTCTAATTAATATGTCCTCATTACATATGTACCCCAACTATAATTTAATCCTAATTATAATCATGGTATTAAACATAACCCTAATATTCACCTTAACCAAACCCTAATATGAACCCTAACAAAAGCCTAATTTGAACCCTAACAAAAGTTTAATCAGAACCCTAATGTTAGTCCTAACCATAATCATAATTCAACCCTAACCATAATTCTAACTCTCACCCTAATAATACCCCTAAGCCTAATCCTAATCTTAATCATGATATAAACCCTCATCCTAATCATAATCCCAATCTTAATGCTAACCCTAATCCTAATCATATCCCTAACCATGATATAAACCCTAATACTAATCATAAAATTGACCCTAAACCCTATCCGTAAATATAATACTAAATACTAAAGCTTAATCCCAACCTTAATCATAAATGTTAATCCCTAATAGATGTAAAACCATATGCTAACCAGGTAATCCTAACCATAAACCTAAATCCTAAATGTTAAAAACCCTAATCCTATCCATAACTGCTAAACCCTAATCCTAAATGTTAAACCCTAATTATAAATCCTAAATCTTAAGTTAAACCATAATCCAAAATGGTAAACCCTCATCCTAAATGCTATTAAACCCTAATACTAGATGCTAAATCTTAATCCTAACCCTATTCATAATCCTAAACCCTAACACTAACCCCAAAGCCTAACAATAATACAAACTATGGTATAACCCCAACCCTTACTATAAGCTCCTAATTATAATACTAATCTTAGAACATAAACCCTAATCTTATTCAAAACCATAACTCTAAACATAATATTAAACATTATGTAAACACTAACCCTAGTCCAAGTCCTAATCGTTGACAACCTATCTTGAAAACTAAATTAAACATTAAACTAGATTGAACCCTATCCTTAACTCTAAATTGAATTACACATTAAACCATGTTGAATTCTAATCTTAACACTCAGTCAATTTTTTTACCTTAACCCTAAACCTTCAATTAAGCCTTATACGAACCCCATCATAGTGAATTTTAAATTAAAAATTAACCTCAATTAGTGTCTTATCAAGTTATCACATTTCTAATTAATATGTCCTCATTGCATATGTACCCTAACTATAATTTAATCCTAATTATAATCATAGTCTTAACCCTAACTCTAATATTTCCTTAACCAAACCTTAATATGAACCCTAACAAAAGCCTAATTTGAACCCTAACCAAAGTGTAATAAGAGCCCTAACATTTGTCCTAACCTTAATCATAATTCAATCCTAACCATAATTCTAACCCTCACACTAATAATACCCCTAACCCTAACCATAATCATAACCATGATATAAATCCTAACCCTAATCATAATCCCAATCTTAACCCTACACCAAATACTAATTCTAATCCTAACCCTATCCCAAACCATGATCTAAACCCTAGCCCTCATCATAAAATAGATCCTAAACCCTATATCTAAATATAATCCTAAATGTTAAACCTTAATCCTAACCTTAATCATAAATGTTAAATTGTAATAAGTTTAAAACCATAGGCTAACTGGGTAATCCTAACGACAACCCTAAATCCTAAATGCTAAACCCTAATCCTAAACATAATTGCTAAAACCTAATCCTAATCCTAATTTTAAATGCTAAACCCTAATCATAACCCTAGTCTATAAACCCTAATCATAACCTGAACCCTAAATACAACCCTAATCATTAGAAGAACCTAAACCTTTATCATAACCATAATACCAATCAAAACACTAACTCAAAATATAATACTAACCATGATGTAAACTCTAACCCTGATGATAATCGTAATCCTAAGCCCTGAGCTGTAATCCTAACCCTAATCTTAACACAAACCTAAACCACAATACTAGCCATGCTGTAAATCCTTACACTAACAATAATTATAAACCTGGCCCTAATCTTAATCCTAATTGCAACCCTAAACCCTAACCATAACCAAAATACTAACCTAGCCATAATACTATAAATAATATAAAACCTAATCCTAACCTAAACCCTAGCGTTAAACCTTTATTTTTACCCTAACCCTAACCATAATTCAAAAAATAATTTTAGTGCTAAACCCAAATCGTAACCATATCATATTCCTAAATATAACCTTTACCCTAATCTAAATCTTAATCCAAACCCTAACCCTATTCCTTAAGTATAAGCACAATTATAACCCTAATTGTAATCATACCTCTAACCCAAATCTTAACCCTAACAATAATTGTTCAAGCCTTTCCTTAACAATACCCTAAACCCTAACCCTAACTATGATGCATATGCTAAACTCTAACCATGCCCTAATCCAAACAATAATTGTGAACCCTAAGCATAATCATAACTGTAACCCTAAGAATAACCCAAACCCTATCTCTAACTATTTTTCTAAAATAAGAATGACCCTAAAAGTAATAAAATCACTAATCTAAAATCTAAACCTATCCTTATCCCTAAGCATAATTCAAACCATAACCTTTACCCTAAACCCTAACCAAGCCCTAATTCAAACTCTAACCCTGATTGTACTTATAACCTACATTGTAATTATAATGATAATTCTAAGAACTGCACTAACCATACCCCAAACCCTAACCCTAACAATGATATAAACCCTGGAACACTAATTGTAATCCCAATTCTAAACATAAACCCTAACCCTAGGTCTAACCTGAATACTCAATCTAGCCCTAACCATGATGTATACCCTAATTTTAACCATAATAGTTACCCTCACTCTAACCCTAACCATAATTATTACTTGAAACCTATTTATAAGCCAAACCCTAATCCTAACCTATTTTATATATAGGGTATATAATTAACAACACCTAAAAAAACAAATCGAAAATAAAAAAAAATAATAATTTTTTTTAACACTAACCTTAACAAAATAAAAAATAAAAAAAAGTCATCCATGTTGCGTTGCGACTGCTACTAGCTTATATATACTTATATATATAATACGCCCAGACTAATCCTTCTCGAGGCGCCTATTTTCATCGAATTGCAAGGTTTGTGTCAGCGTTAGAGCTGATGAAAATAGGTGCCTCTAGAAGGATTAGTCTCGGCGTATTATATATATAAGTATATATAAGCTAGTTATATTTAACAACTATATATTGGATGGGCTAGATTATCATGTTTGGACATGATTTAGAGGACCTGCCACTATAAATACGGATCTTCATCCTGGTTACCATGGAGCACATGCGTTGTACGAGGCACAACTTCTTAATAAGTAGATTGTGTAAAAGAACATTGAACAATGATTGTATTTTGGCTTTCAGTAAGTTGTAGATAATTTATTACAATAAGTTCGAAGTAGGTTTTGCATTTGACACAATTAATCTCCGAGCTAGTTAAATTTGATAAAGATTATACCAAAATAGTCTGCCTCTTTACTTGTCTCATAACTGACTGTTGATTTGAAATTTGAATAAATATAGGTTTGTAACTGGTTCCATTTTCTCTCATGTTTCCCTTAAGTTGCATGTTTCTTGGTTATGAATTTGGTTCTTACTGGAGATAAAATTGTCTTCTTTACTTCATCATTTTGTTTTTACTCATTTGTTTTTTATTTGTTTTATCATTTGAGACCTTGAACATGACAATAACCTTATGTGACTATTTTTCAATACTACATAATTTAGAGCTATGATTTATTCAAGTCTGATAACTTATCAATGTGATTTGCAAATTCTTCTCTCCATTGTTGATTTCACAATTCTCATCTCAATAGAGGTACATTCTTCCTCAGAGGCTTTTTTTCATTATAAAACAAAATTATTTGAACTTTTGGCAAGTCTTCTCACTGCAGTAAAAAAAAAACATTTCGGATTAGTAGAACATGATGCTATTGAATGACTATGGAGATCATGTAGCCCACTAATTACATGTCGAGTTTGTGATTCCATTTCATCAAAGGAACATAACAACTATAACCTCAATATTAATTGTGACTCATTTTGTTAGGTTTGGGAGTTTGACTTGACCCCTTCAATTTGTAAAGCATACGACAAGGTCAAGCAAGATGGCCATTCTTGCAAGATTTAAATTCATTTTGCAAATATCACCCTCTTCATCAATTTGAGTACACCCACTTGACCTTGCCTGCAATTGATCTTGCAATAAGTCTCGGTATGTGAAGTTACTTGTACACCCACTTTTTATGTACTAATATTTAAATTATTGCCTTCAATTCATGAATTTTTTGGTTGCTCATCAATTATATCGTTTTATCCACTATAGGTTCACACTTGTTGATCAAGAAAAGGGAAAAAAAAAAAAAAGAATTATAGTTACAAGTAAAACAGTTTTTTATGTGTTTCAATGCATTTGAATGGTACGTTTTTTTGGAGGACCTACAAAAAACACAAGACACTACTGTAACTTTAATTCATCCAAAATGAATGCTACCATGTATAAGACAGCCTTCTATAACAATACATGTTTGTAGACTGACACTTTTATACACTTTTTTTTAATTATGTAAAGTTTCATTTATGCTTTCAAATCAAACACCTATTGACATATCCTTACACCTCCTTTAGATACAAGTGCTAGTTTTATTTTATTTTGCAGAAACTGCAATATAATAATCATAGACTACACCAAATGCCAAATGTACAGATCCGTTTGTATTTGCATTAGAAACCTAAAAATAATGCCTAAAACTGCAAAGATTAGACATGGAAACCACAGTATAACCATCCAAAAGCAGTCGAAACATATGTAGTAGCTTAAAACCCTTTTTACATGATGAGTCGAAACCATACAAATACTAAATAAACAAGCAACGGGCCATAAAGCCTTGTGCACAACCATTTACAGAGAGATAAAGAGACTGAGAGTACGTTCAAAGTTCAAACTAACTAAACTGTATATAACCCTCCATATACTGTATGGAAATCCTGTGAAATCATTACTTTCTTGCATCCTTAAACCCTTCTGCAAACATCTCCCTCACAAATCACTTCTGCTGGTTTGTCCCCATTTTCAAAACCCTTGCCTTGTGTCTCCTGGTTCTCATTTTCATCAGAGTGGTTATCCTTCAAAGCACAATCTGGATGAAGATCAAAATCACATTCTTTGCAGTTGAAAGACCAAGCACTCCCTCCTTCATGACACCCGTCACAGATATAGGCCTTTCTCTGAATCAAATTCAGAGAATGTTCATGCAGGTCATGCTTTATTTCCTTTGGATATTTCTCTGCTGCTTCTTGTATTTCTCTCTGCAGCTCTACCAGGCGTGCATCAGTAAAGGGATAAGCCTTGGCCCCATGGGCAGAAACAATGTTTCTGGCATCTGATGTCACAGTTTTTCCATCAGGACCAATTATGACCAAAGATGGAATTCCTTGAATGCGGAAGTAGCGGCTTAGATCCTTCTTCACTTTGTCTCCAAATGGAAGAGCTAACCATGGCATGCTTCCATGGTACTCTTCAAAGGCTTCTTGGTCTTTGTCACTAGAGAGGAAAACAATCTCAAAGGCTTCTCCATTTTCCTTGAGCTTATTGTATACTTGTGCAAGCTTTGGTGTGAATGCTCGGCAAGGTGGGCACCAATGAGCAGAAAAATATAAACCAACCGTCTTGCCTGTGAGCTCAGAAACTGGCACCTGCAGCAGAATCGTGGTCAACATGATAATCTCATTATGGCTTTTTTATGTAAAAGGGTTAGTTTAAAGCTAGGGCTCCAAATGGGCATTGCAATAACCTCAATCCAACAACTACATAATATGAATTGATTCTTTTGCTAATCTTCTGTTGATGGAGGTGAAGCTGGTTGATCACAAATATGGCAACTTTAGCATTCGTAAAATAGATATAAAAGTTAATGACTTGAGAGTTCCACTGGTAAACATTTCAAGGATCCATCTGGATACAACTATCTTTAGAACTTTTTTTCCCTCCAATGTTTCAAGTCCCCACTTCCTTGGGGACCTTTTGGAAGAAATAAGCAGATCCTGACAGGAGGCTAAAAACGTTTGGAGGGAAAAAGTTGAATATTGAAGAATACTCAAAAAGTCGGAAGGAAAAATTGGAATCTGTAAGGAGACTTTAAACATTGAAAGGAAACACAGAGCGTGGAAGGAGACTCAAAATATTGGAAGGTAAATATTTTAAGACACTTGTATCAAGAGTCCAGACTCCAGACACATTTTGGAAATATAGAAGTTGCTAAAACAATAGATTTGGTGCCTTTGAGGCCCTGGACCCATATATTATTATCTTATTTATGTTTCTTGAATTGCATTTTGTCATTGAAGATTATTTTTGTTTCTTGTATTGAATTTAATTATTTAAGGATAGTTGAATGGTGAAACCCTGCATCAATAGCTGAGTATACCGTGCATCTTTTTCAATTCTTGGCATTCCAGTGTTCTGGTTTCTTTACACTGATCTAGCTGATAAGTAGGAAATACCATCAAGTCAAATTATGGTATTGCTATCAGGATTCAACTGTTTTGTTTTTAAGTCAAACTCATTGACTCCTGTTTCATCAATGTGATTCACAAGAACCCATCTCTCATGAACATGATACACTTAGCATTCACTGCATCTAGGTTACACAGTTGAATTCTGATAGCATGATCTAGCTGTTAAGGACACGTGTAAGGGAAATTACAGATTAAAAAAATCTCCAAAACTGGTGATTAAGGGTTGAATGGTTGAGGCACTTACCTTTTCACCACTGTTTGTGATAACAAAATTGCGCTCATCAGAAACTAGCAGGGATTCCAAGGTCTGTGCAGCACGTATGGCTTCCTCTTTGGCTTTGATTTCATCCAATTTCTCCTTTGTAAATGGATAAACTTCAACACCATGTTCCATAACCAGTTCAAAAGCTTCTGTTTGTAATGTTTTCCCATCTGGACCAAGCACAATCAAGGTTGGGATGCCTTGAATTTCAAAGTATCGCTCCAGATTCTTCACCTTTCGATCACCATAAGGCAGAGCAAGCCATGGCATGCTTTCGAAATATTCTTGGAAGGACTCTGTATCTTGATCACAGGAGATGAATACAATCTCCAATTCCTCACCTCTACTCTTCAGATCATTGTAGAATTGTATAAGCTTAGGAGTGAACTCTCTACAAGGAGGGCACCAGTGAGCTGAGAAATAGAGACAAACAGTCTTGCCTACTAGCTCCAATATAGGGACCTGTTTGTGAGGAACAAGTCAAATTTCAGTAATTTCCATAGATTTGTATGTGATATCATTTGCAAATTTTACACTATTTGTACTATAAAGAGGTGCCATGTCTACATAATATTTAAAAAAAAAAACAGGGGAATCCCTACTAACATAATAGTATCAGTCATAATACAAAGTTATCAAGAGAAAATATAATCCCGACTCAGATCATTATAACACATCTCACTCACATTTCTTCCTCCATTGCCAATGACAAAATCTCTGTCAGGAGAGACAAGAAGAGAATTCAAGGACTGTGAAAGCCTCATGGCCTCCTCCTCAGCTTTAAGTTCACCAAGCCTCTCCTTGCTAAATGGAAATGCCTCGGCACCATAATCTCTAATGATACTTACACCATCAGTGCTGATAGGTTTGCCCTTCTGATCTAATAGGATAAGGGTGGGAATGCCTTTCACATCGAATTCCTTATCAAGTTTCTCTTTGGCTTGCTTATCTGAGAATGGCAAGGCCAGCCATGGCATGGTCTTGTGATACTCTTCAAATGATTTCTCATTTTTATCTTCAGAGATAAAGATGATCTCAAATCCCCCATTCTCCACTAACCTTGTATACAGTTCTGAAAGAACAGGGGTGAATCCCCTGCATGGAGGACACCAGTGGGCAGAAAAATACAAACCCACTATTTTGCCTTCCAGTTCCTCTATTTTAACCTGAAATTTTGAAACAATTATGTCTGAATGATAAATCATCACAAATTTAATATCAAAGAAAATAATGTTGACACCCAAAGAATCTTATTTAGAAACCTGTCTACTAAATTGTCAAACTAAACTATTAAGATAACAGTTAATGATCTATCATTAGAATAGAGATAATTTGATATGCCTTCTACCAAATTGAACCTAAGAACAATAATGTTCTCAATAGAAAATTAAATCTCTAGAACATAATGCTCACTACTTAATAACAAATTTCAATCAAGTGATGCTAGCAAATTCAATCAGAAAGAAGCACAGTACAATTTCTCATAAGTAAATGAGCATGACTTTTTACACCCAATACCAATTCCAAGCAGCAATTCAAATCTAATAGAACAGAATGCATCTTTTAATATAGTTCTGTATACCCAATCACAAATTCAATTCAAATGGACATAATCTTGTGTACCCACATGTGATGTACACAGGAGAAAGGCATTATTTTCTGCATTAGAAAACATGTAAGAAAAACAAGTAAATTTAGGAAGCGTTGAATCAGATGAAAAGAAGAAAACTAGCACATGGAATTGTGTGCAAAACTATCAATACTGAAACTCAAATGACAAATCGTACCTGGTCTCCATTGTTTCTGATAAAGAAATCTCTTTCTTCAGTGCAGAGCAGAGACCTCAAGCTGTGTAGGGTATCAGCCTCAGCCATCCTATACTATTTAATGTTCACTGCTTCTCACTAAACAATTCCCTAGGCTTCTAAACTTACTGCAATGAGAACCCTATCCTCCCTTTTGTATTGTAGTTGCGTAAGAGAGAAGAAAGGTAAATGATATTTTTATCAGTACGGAAGCTTAAGAGGCAAGTAATAAGGTTATTTTATAGTGCAGTAGCCTTCGACAGGAGAAAGAAGATTTAAAGTTATTTCTTTCATTTATCTTTTTCTCTTTTCGCTTTTCGCTTTTCGCTTCAAAACTTCTTTTTTAGATTAAATAATGTACTTAATTTTGTTTTTAAATATGGAAATACATGTTTCAGTAAATCCACTAAATAAAAGTCAAAAAGGTGGCAAAGAAAAAGGGTGAAGGGATAATTATACAAGTGTAATTATAAAAGAAAAATAGAAAAAAGAACAATTGAATTAGATTTGCAAACCCCTCAAAAAAAGAAAAAAATGATTTCTATGATAATGATTTCTTCTTTTAGTCCATTTCATAAAATAAAATAGAATATTTTTTTATTGAATACCTTTATTTATTTTAACATGTTTGAAGAAATTATTACTTTCTCTTTTACATATATTATAATTTAATATACACCAAATTGCATTAGTAATTATTGAATTTTTTATTATTTAAAGGGTTATTTGGAATTTTAAATTGTATATATATATATATATATATATATATATATATATATATATATATATATATATAAAGATTTGAAAATTATAACAAGACTTTCCTTTAATTTAATAATTTTTAAATACATAACTTTTTAGATTATTTTAATTAAATAATATTGTTGTATTACTTGATTTTTGGATTTCATCTTATATTAGTTTTTGAATCAATGTTTCGGATCACACTCCGTAATCTATCATCAAGATGAGAGCTAAGTTATATTTGGCTTAATTTTAGTTATGTTCCTATCTATTTGCTTTATTAAATGTCTTCTTTCATCCTTTTAGTTTTCATCATTAGAAGTCTCTTCTTCCATCCTTCCATTTTTCATTATTATAAGTCTCATCTTCCATCCTACACTCTCTTCCATCTTCCATCTATCAAATGAGGAAAAGAAGGGGGTTCACAAGGAGTGAGACCACCCAACAAAAAATCACAAGAGCTTCACTAATGGGGCAATACCCTGTCAAGTGCATTCATATTGGGGCTTTTAAAATGGACAAAAAATAAGGCAATGTATTACCTATGTTGTGGGGTGGGTGGGGGATTAAGAGGGTTTATAGAGGAAAAGGGGTGTGTGAGGAATTAGGTGGTATTGGAGGGGGGTGAAAAAAAGAGTTTGGTGCAATATTTTTTGAAAATAGGGGTATTCTTTAGTATGTCACGAATGCATGTGATATGACCTAGGCTCACTAAGTGAAGCCCCCATGTAGAAAACCTAGCAAACTAACTAGAGCTAATAACCAACAACAAAAAAGCAAAAAATAAAATAGCCCAGGAAAAAACACCTAAGGCTAGAGGATAAAAGGCAAAGGGCATGACCTCTTTCCAATCCTAATTGAGATCCTTCAGAAAGTTTCAAAAGAGCCCTTTTTCTAATTTCCTAGAGCAGGGGGAGGGACCGTAGGGACCTCCATTACTTAGGCATATGTCATCTCCTTTTCTTTTCGCATGTTTATGCTTAAGCTCTTCTTAGAGAATCTATAGAGAGCCAATAGTCTTGGCCATCATTTCCTTGTTGTAATCCACAACCTCCTTCAAATTTCTTTTGAGGTCCTCCTGATTATTTTTTTATATTGGCAATGACAGAGAATTTATTTTTTTCTCCTCTTCAAAAGGCACCAATTCATGGAGCTCCTAGGTTTGTTCCTCAATATTTGTCCACTTATTGAGTCTATTGATAAATTGTTAGTCGCTTCCCAAATTCTCTCATCATGGACAACCTCAAACAAGTCTCTCACACATGCATCATCTTCAGCCAAGTCCTCCAACATGTTTATCTTCTTTTTAGTTGTATACAATTGAGCCAATAACCATTTGATGCTTTCATTTTTGTTTGATATAAAGCACACATAGACTGTTAACTTTCTCTACCACCTCCATGAAAGTAGGAAGATCAACCTCCTTGGGAGACAAAATAGGGAATGAGGAGGAGAAGCAAGGTTAGGAGAAAAGTGACCAGGGTCTAAATTCTTGTGTTTTGAGGGAGAATTATCCTGAGACCCTTTTTACTCAATGGTCTACGAGGATGAAGAACCATTAGAAACATCAGGGATTTCATCTTGAGCCACATTCTTATCCTTAGACCTATTCTTAATTCTAGTTTGTCTTTGGGTATTAACCCTAGTAGCTAAGATAAGGAGTGTACACAGACCAGGTGAGGAGGCTTGATTACAATATTTTGGAATAGGAAGCACAACAATAAGTTTGTCTATTGTTGGAGGAAGGGGGGATAGGGCCTGCACCAGGAGTGATGGCTAAATGGAAATTATACAATCAAGGAATAAGGCCCTGGTGAAGGGGGAGCCCACCTTTAACCTCAGTGGAGGCCACTAACTGTGACAAAAAAGAAAAGATCTAAAAGGGGAAATTTAAATTAACACCATGGTAAAATTGATTCAACATAGGAAAAAGATGGGAATGGAAATGCTTAAGCCTACCATCCAATGTGATGTATTTCATTAGGATGAGTGCTACCTCTTTTTGTTCCCCCATAAGCTTTTATTTATTAAAGTCATTTTTTAGAAGGAAAATCTTCTCACTAGGAAGTAGGTTCCTTTTGAATCTAGCTTTGTAGTATCCCTTAGAGTTTTTTGGGAGGGTTATGTGATGCAGAGCTAAGCAAGGTAGGTAGATCTCTAGGCCTATATCCACAACTTGCAAACCTATGGGTTATCAACAGTCACAGATGGTCCCTTAATTCATTAACCCTCTAAGGGAAAATTCAACATATTATAAATTCTTAGACAATCCCTTGATCAACACATTTAACTTGTGTGACAATATCCATTCACTATCCCCATGAACCTAACTCCAAAGGCTAGGGTACACACATATGTATCACAATGACTTCAATTTGCTAGGAGTGGACCAAAAAAGTACTAACATGAGCAAAATACCCTAGTCCAACCATTGGACACAACCCTTCAAGGCCTTGAATCAATCTACACAATGTGGCCTAGTGGGGAGGCCTAATTGAATTAGGTCAACGTAATAAGTTTTTTCAGAATTATTTCTCCGATCTCCCAAAGAACCATAAAAACAAATATGATATGCTGATACCGTTTTGAAAGGTCTAAAAGATTTCAAGGTTTCAAGGCTTGACTCCACAATTTGACTCCCAAACCCCAATAGGGATAATTAGGATTATTAGGCCTAATTAGGACTGACTTATACCACAAGTGCTTCAAAATTAATTGATGTTACCAAGGTAATGAATTTACTAGTGTTACACCACCATATGGAATCCAAAACCACAGTTCCAAGTCTTGATCCACTCCACCTTTTCATCTATTCAATCTTCTATGCCTTAATCAGAGTCAATCACATAGGATGCCTGGCTAGGGCTTGGTAGCAAAAATACTAGATAAGGTATTCCTGAAAAAATAATTTAGTATCTTATTATAAATTGTCTCTAATTTATTTTCCCTAATGTCCATGTAAATCCAATGGTGGAAACTTAAGATAGAGACATTTTAAGTGAAAACCCTGATTGAGGAGAGGGTTTCAAACCAGTCTAGGAGATTTGTTTCTAAAACTCTTCAAACTCTACCAAAATTGATGCAACTTGGCTTGATGTGATCCTAATTCACAATTATAAACATACATGTCCAAATTGAATCACAACCAATCACTAAGTCACAATCACAACATGGAAAAGTAGACTGTTTGAAAAAAAACCAAATAATTATTATTGCTTTGTTTCATCAAACTTGCTTACATCCACTAACTATTTTTGGTTTCGACCCAAATGGGTTCAAATAGGCCTAAAATAATGTCCACAAATAAATTTTGAAAGGTGGTGACCTTTGAAGCAGTTAATAGGCCGAATTCAAAAAGTTGCAACTTTTTGTAAAATAGCAACTTTGACATTTTTTGCACAAAGTGCTTAATTTGCACCTAGGCTTTCATGGACACATTCCATAGGTGCCTTATGACTCCAAAATACCCTAAACACCTAAAAACATAAAATTCTACTCTATTATAGACCCTTTGACTAGTTTGACCATGAGGGCTTATGTGTGTTACTCATGCTAAAGGTCTTACAAATTGGGTTTTTATTACAACACACTTGGTCCATCGGACCCAAACAACCTATTCAGACCTAATTACACCATTTATACTCATGGAATTCCATGAGTATTGGTTTGTCTTCAAGGTTCTCCTACACCATACTCCCTTGGTGAAAAGATATCAAGTTCCACTTGAGAGGAGTGCATCCAAAGTCTTACCATGCGTCAAAATAGTTTGTTCATCCATCCATGTTGCATCCACATTTGGAAGACCTTTCCATTTCATATGGTACTATTTGTAGGTATTCCTTCTAGTTTGTTTGACCACCTTGGTATCCAAAATTTTCTCCAACTCCATGGGCTGGCTACAAGGTAAGTCTTTAAGCTATTCAACATCCTCTTCATCATGCACAACATCATCAGAACCTGCAACAACTTTGTAAGGAGTTACATTAGAGATATTACAAATTGGTGAGATACCAATAGATGATGAGAGTTAAATTTAATAATCATTTTCACCAAATTTATGAACAATGGTGCAAATTTGTATGTTTACCCTTAGGTAACCTTCCTTTTCTAAGATATACTCAAACTTTATCTCCCACTTTGAAGTGAACTGCTCTCCTTTTCTGATTTGCAGACTATTTATACTTCTCTGTGGTGTGTTACAGTGAAGCCTAAACCTGATCATGAACCTGTTTAATGAGTTTTGCCAACTCTTCACTATGTTCACTGAATTTGAGATTAGAGGGTAGTTCTCTTAACTCCATGATGCCTCTAGGCTGCAGTCCATAGTTTAATTTGGAAAGGATTATCACCAGTACTCCTATTAATGGAATCATTATAGGCATATTCAGCCTATGTTAAAATGATATCCCAAGATTGACCATATTTTTTTGTTAGACATCGAAGGAAATTTCCAAGAGATCTGTTTACTACCTCAATCTGACCATCTGTTTGGGGGTCATAGGTTGAACTGAAAGATAAGTTGGTGTCCAAAATTTTCCATAATGTCCTCAAAACATTCCCTTGAAACTTAACATCTCTGTCTGAAACAATATTAAGTAGTAACCCATCGATTCTTACTACTTCCTTGAAAAAGAGATTAGCAATATGGGAGGCATCATTAGTGCTTTTAAAGGGAATAAAGTGTGTCATTTTGCTAAATTTGTCGACAAAACTAAACACATTATCATGTCCTTGTTTTTCTCTAGGAAGACCCATAACAAAGTCCATACTTATGCTTTCCCATGGCCTAGTTGTAATAGGAAGAGGCTGGTAGAGTCCTTGGTTTGTGGCTACACCCTTTACCCTTTGAAAAATCACACAAGACTCAACAAAATTCCTGACATCCTTCTGCATCTTGGGCCAAAAATAGTTCCTCTTTACTAATTCAAGTGTTTTATCTAGGCCAAAATAAGCACTCATGTTACCATAATATTTTTCTTTTATCAAATTGTTCCTCATTGAATATTTAGGGATGCAAATTTGTTCCCCTTTGAAAAGAAAGCCAACCTACAATAAAAAATTAGAATAATCAGAATGGTATATATCTGTGAATTGACTGCAAACCTAGAAGTCTTCCCCAAAATCTGAATAATCAACATAAAGGTCTTTTTGAGCATTTATTCCAATGTTTTCCAATTGAAATTATTGAGCCAATGTGACCCTTCTACTAAGTACATCTACAACTTTATTTGTTTGACCCTTTTTGTGCTTGATGATAATTTTATAGGCCTGAAGTTGTTCCACCCATTTCACATGTCTACAACTCAATTTATCTTGTCCATTCAAATAACTCAAGGCATGGTTATCTATGAAAAAAATAAATTAATGAAAAAAATAAATTATTTTGGAAGGAGGTAATGCCTCCATTTCTTGAGTGCTTGTACGATAGCATATAAATCAAGGTCATAAGTATTATAATTTTTCTTAGCCTCATTTAATTTTTTAGAGAAGAAGGCTACTGGTCTACCTTCTTGGCTAGTACAAACCCTATTGTCAAATTACTAGCATCTATTTCCACAGTAAATAACTTGTTAAAATTAGGAAGAACAAGTATAGGGAATTGTGCCGCCCTAGATTTTAGATATTCAAATACCTTATCTGCATCATTATTCCAAACAAACTTTACCTTTTCACCCCCTTTTAATGTATCCAACATTGGTGCACAAATCTGACTAAAATTCTTTATGAGTTGTGAAAAGTGGCTAAACCATGAAAAATTATGACATCACCTAGTGTTCTTGGAGTTGGTCAATTGATGATGGCCTCCACCTTTCTAGGATCCATCTTGAGGGTACCTTTGGAGATGAAAAATCCAAGGTAGGTGAGTTACTCTTACATAAATGTATATTTCTCCAAATTAATCATGAGTTTATGGTCATGTAGCCTTTTCAATATCTGGTTCAAATGTTGCAGATGTTCTTCTTTGGACCTACTATACCCACGAATGTCATCTTAATAGATAGCCATAAATTTTCCTAATAAATCATGAAATACTTCATTCATTAGTCTCATGGATGTGCTTGGAGCATTACTGAGACCAAATAGCATTACAATCCATTAGTATAGACCTTCATTTATTTTGAATGTCATTTACCACTCATCCCCTGGTCTGATTCTAATTTGGTGATAGCCTGATTTGAGGTCTATCTTGGAGAAGTAACATTCACCCCTAACTGATCCAATAGGTCTTCAATTCTAGGCATTGAGAACCTATATATGATCATGATTTTTTAGATTTCCCTAGAATCTGTGAAAAGTATCCATTTTCCATCCTTTTTGAAATCCAAATAGTAGGAATAGCACAGGGGCTTAAACTCTTTTGTATCAACCCTTTGTCCATCAATTCTTGTATTTTTTTTGCAATCTCTGCATTTTGTGCAGGAGTCATCTTATATGCAGGCTTATTGGGCAAAGATGCACCAGGAATCAAGTCAATTTGATGATTAATATCTTTTAAGGGAGGGAGGGCATTGGGTAAGTCTTCTGCAACTACCCCACCAACAACCCTTTCACTTCATCAAGGCTCTCCTTTGGTTTGTTTGATTCTTCCTTATCTTTGGGTTTTATGACCAATGCATAACCTATGTCACCTACTTCTTTCATGGTTTGAGGTATTTATTTCTCTCCCACTAGGGTAACCATAGACTCTTTTTTCTTATCAGATTGCAGTCACGCAAGGGCTTCATGGTGTATTTATTTCCATCCTTAGGATTGTGTAGGTGTTATTTTTTCCATCATGTTGGGCATTAAGGTCATACTGCCAAGGATGACCTAATAAAAAATGGCATGCATCCATGTCTACAATATCACATAGCACCTTATCCTTATAGTATCCAATGTAAAGTTCTACCCATGCCTTCTCATTTACCAAGATCTGTTGACCCTTTGTTAACCATGATACTTTGTATGGATAGGGATGAGAACTTTTGACCAATTTTAGTTTGTCTACCATCTCAAGAGACACTAAATTGTATGTAGTTTTACTATAATCAATTAAAATTTTGCATTCCTTTCTTTGGTTTTGTAGTTGGTTATGAAAATTGTCTTCCTTTGTGGTGTTTCTTGGGAAGCAGGAACCTTTAGCAGAGTTCTCCTCATCATCAAGCATACTTCTTCCTTAGGGTCTAGGTCTTTATATGATGAGTTAAAACTTTCATTATCTTCTTGGATTATTTGAGTTATTCTTTCTCCTTGGGTGTTAGATCATGTGCTCTCTAGACATCTATTTGCATGGTGACCAATCTGATTGTAGTTGAAACATTTCAGTGGTCCAAAAATCCTACCTCCAAATCTTCCTCTCCCATTTGGTCTTCTCCCTCTGAAGTTACTTATTGAACTTGATTATCCTTGTTCTCCTTGGATTTTCTCAGCTTGTGGTCTTCAATACTAACCCCTTCCATTTGATTCTCCTCTTCCTCTAAAGTTTTTGTTTCCATTGCCTCTATTACTTTGTTCTTTTTTACTTTTTAATTTCTCTTCCACTCTTAGTACCAATTGATATCACTTGTGTACTATATCAGAGGATAAAAGGGACAATTCATCTTGTATAATGTACTTGAGTCCATCCAGGTACCTTTCTATCTTCTCCTTCTCTCCATTTTTTTTGAACTCAAACTAATCCTATGGAACTCTTATGTATAGGCACTGACATCCATGTCTTTTTGTTTGAGGTTTTGTCTCTTCCTATGTAATTGAATTTCATAATCTTCTGGAATATACAATTCCTTTATCTTGTAGACCATCAAGTTCTATGTAGAATTTGGATTGTCCCCTTGTCTTACTCTCTCATCTTGGACATAATTCCACCAAGTCAAAGAAGCACCTCTCATCTTGGACTTGGCCAATTTCACCTTTTGGATCGCAGGGACCTTTTCACATTCGAAGTGACTATTAAGAGTCTCAATCTATTCCATGTTAACACCTGGATTCAATTTTCCATCAAAATTTGGGATCTATTCTTGGCCATCCAATGCCTTTATTCCAACTGATTTGAGGGCTTCTACTAGGTATCTTTTTTAATACAGGAACTTCCTCCTCCTGCTCAGGGGCCTCTCTCTCATTGCCCTCTTCTCCAGAGATCATTATGTCTTGTTTATAATTCCCTAGTCTCTCTTACAATCCCCTCAAACTCTTTTTCCTCAAACTCAAACTCTTCTGACATATACTTCACAAGGCTAACCAACATGCTCTGATACCACCATTATGTAGAGCTAAGTAGGGTAGGTAAATCTCTAGGCCTAGACCCACAACTTGAAAACCTATGGGTTATAAACAATCACAAATGGTCCCTTACCTCATTAACCCTCTAAGGGAAACTTCAACATATTAGAAATGCTTAGACAATCTCTAGATCAACACATTTAATTTGTGTGACAAGATCCATTCACTATCCCCTTGAACTAAATCCAAAGGTTATGGTACACTCACATATGTATCAAAATAAATTCAATATGCTAAGAGTGGACCAAAAAAATACTAACATGACAAAAATACCCCAATCCAACCATTGGACACAACCCTTCAAGGCTTTGAATCAATTTGCACAATGTGACCTATTGGGGAGGCCTAATTGAATTAGGTTGACCTAATGAGTTTTTTAGACTTATTTCTCTGATCTCCCAAAGGACCATAAAAAATATATGATATTATGATACCATTTTAAAAGGTCTAAAATATTCCAAGGTTTAAAGGTCTGAATCCACAATTTGACTCCCAAACCCCACTAGCGCTAATTAGGACTATTAGGTCTAATTAGGATTGACCTATACCACAAGTGCTTCAAAATTAATTGACCTTACCAAGGAAATAAATTGAATAGTGCTAAACCACCATATGGAATCCAAATCTATAAGGAGTCCAAACCCATAGTTCCCAGTCTTGATCTATGCAATCTTCTATGCCTTAATTAGAGTTGATCACATAGGGATGCCCGCCTAGGGCTTGCTAGAAAAAAAAGAAGACAATTTCTTCCTGCTAATAGATTTTAGGATCTTATTAAACATCATCTCTACAGTATTTTCCCCAAATGTCATTGAGATTTAAATGTGGAAACTCAAGATAGAGACATTTTAAGTTAAAACCATGATTGATGAGAGGGTTCCAAACCAATCTAGGAGATCTATTTCTAAAACTCTTCAAAGTCTACCGAAATTGATGCAACTTGGATTAATGTGATTCAAATTCACAATTCTAAAAATCCATATCCAAACTGAATCACAACCAATCACTAAGTCACAATCTCAACATGGAAAAGTAAACTGTTTGCAAGAAAACCAGAGAATTCTTATTACTTTTATTCATCAAACTTGCTTACATCCACTAATGTTTTTTGGTTTTGACCCAAATGGGTTCAAATAGGCCTCAACTAACGTCCAAAATTAAATTTTGAAAGTTGGTGATCGTTGAAGTAGTTAAGAGGCCAAATTCAAAAAGTTGCAACATTTTGTAAAATAGCAACTTTAACAATTTTTGCACAGGGTGCTCAATTTGCACCCAGGCTTTCATGGACACATTCCATTGGTTCCTTGTGAATCCAAAAGACCCTAAACACCTAAAAAAATTAAATTCTACTCTATTATATACCCTTTGACCAGTTTGACCATGGGGGCTTATATGTGCTACTCATGCCAAAGGTCTTACAAGTTGGGCCTTTATTACAACACACTTGGTCCATAGGACCCAAATAACCTATTGAGACCTAATTACACCATTTAGACTCATGGCATTCCATGAGTAATGGTTCATCTTCAAGGTGCCCTTGGACCACTATGCCTTCTACAATTATCCATGTAAATACTACAATTGTCTCTATCAAGATTATAAAGGAAACCCACCTATAAAGATGAAACCCTTGTCCCATACATTTGCAAACTTCAGGTTTGAAGCCCAACATCCCATCAACATAGCTGACAATATTTTCTTTAACCAAAATTGGCCAAAGAGTGGAGTTATTTTTGAAGACATCACACTTGTATGGTTCAGTTTTGATAAGATCTCCCCTATAGCATCCCAAATAGTGGAATACATAGAGATGCTAAGAAGAAATAGAAACCATAAAATTTCTTCAATACAAACTATGGCAAAAATTGGAAATCGTACCAGGAAAATAGGCATTTAAAAGTTTAAAAGTATAATAGTTACCTGGAGTGATATACAGGTCACCATTAAAATGGAAATGTTAGATTCTTAGATAACATGTGTGATTTGATCTTTGAAGATAGCGGCATGAGCTTCCTTAGTGATTTCATGCAAAGAGATCCACGTTTGAATGGAGGCAATAAGGTGGCCAATACTAGCCAATCTATCCACTGCATTGTTCCCCTGGTATGTTGAGTCTTGACATGTACCACAGTGGACAAGATATTTTGGATTTTAGAGATGCTGTCATTAACTGCCCACCAAAGAGTTGTTGTCCTGCTACGCATCATTTTAAAATTCTTAGCATTGCCTTCAAAGATTATTTTGTGAAAGCCTTTTTGAAAGGTAAGGACGATCCCATGATATGTCGCCTCCACCTCATCTGAGTTGGCTATTTGAATTCTTAAGAACTGGCCACATAAACCAATCTCAAGATGCCTTTTCCATCTCTTATAATACCACCCCAACTTGTTCAACCTCGGTTTCATTTACAGGAACCATAAAAAAATTTAGTTTAAGCCATCCAGGGTCAGTTGGGGGGATGTGGGTTCCACGCTCTCTTTATCATTTTAAATATTAAATATTATCATTTGTTCACATTCATGAATCTTAAATATTTTAAAATTTGATCTCTCACCGCCTTCTACATAAGTCTTATATATATAATATGTGTATGCTAGTCATATGAACATTAAGTGAATAAATACTACAAGATAATAAATAACTATTGAATAAATACAATGATTTTGATATGTTTATGTACTTTTGTGCTGAAGGCATATACTTGCATTTCAAAATTAGCAGTTCTTAATTACTCAAATGGATGCAAGAAGATTCAAAAAAATCTAGTCCGTCAATCAATTTTTACCATTTTTTATGTTTTTTTAGACTGACTTCTGCTATTGGTTTCTCCTTTCCAAGGCCACTTCAAATTGCATAATTTTTTTTGCTTTTTTCCCACCTTCTGAATTTTACCTGCATTTTTTTCCTCTGGCATATTTTTGTGCCTCAATTTGCTTTATTTTAATTTTATTTTCAGTCTAACTGATTACTAATTTCTCTCACGGTATAACACCCCACTAAGGAAAGGAACCCGAGAGGACAACAACTAAACTATCAAAATAACATAGCAAATTTTTTTAAAAATAATTACATCTATATCTAATCATTATGATTACATTTACACATCAAGATTTGCAACAATAAAGATATAATAAAACATCACATGTATATTTATTGAAACATAAATAGAAGATAACCTATAACACTAGCCTATGTCCTCTAAGGGTTCCCCAAAGTTTCTACTTGAGAAACACATCAACAACATATCTAACTAACTAGCAACAATAGTGAACTACATCTCATTAGTCATGAATATTATTGTCATTATCACTATGTTCATTTTAAGCACCAATATCAAATGTTCCTTTGTTCACTTTCCAACATGGAAATTTTATCATATAATATCATAATGATAGACAATACCAAAATCAATCTATCTAAATTTAACTATCCTATCAATAACCATTTATTACATAATTACATTTGCATCGTTTCACAAGTGCAATATAATCAACATGATTACAATTACATCATACACCTCATGGAGTGTACAACTACATCATCAATACAAGTAAACAATGATACATAAGATGATACAATACAAAAATGAAGCTCTCTAAACCACATAAATAAATCCACTAAACATAAGATCCATCCACACACACAAAAAATCCAAACCTCGATGGAGGAAGATCACAACTACACGACTATGTGGAACCTTGAGGCCCACCCCACAGTGCTAAGGAGATAGACATAAGGCCTCAGACACAAGAAAATTAAAACAAAGAACAAGGATATTATAACACCTCAAAGTCACTAGAAATAAGAAAGGTCTACCAAATACCATAGGAAAACCACAAATCTAAGGGAGGGGAGTCAAGGATACATGTGGGAAGAGTGTCATCACATATCACTCCCTCTTGGGTTACCCTAGACGGTCTCTCTGGACCTCTACTCCCAAGTCTCTTGGGTTACCTTGGACGATTTCTCTATATCCCGACCCATAAGTGAGAACTCATCTAGAGCTAGACAATCCTTTCGTGAAGACAAGAAAGTTTGTTCATGCCATCTCCACACATACCATGGATGGACATACATCATCCCAATCCTATCATTAGCCTCTACAAGCACTCAAGGAATGGGAAGGACATCATTATTATCTTGATTAATGTGTTAATACTAATTCATTTGTTAAGTTATCACTTGATTGCAACTCATCAATGAGTTACCCTGGTGGCTACTATAGGGCCCCGTCCCCAATTGAGAGTCATTTCCCCCACAATGCATCTAGATATTTCAAAACAATAAAATAACAACATAAACATATAATATTACGTGAAAAATATAATCTTGGATCCATAAAATCATAAAGGATCAAATGAAACTGAAAGAGGAACTTTCAAAAGCCTTTCCCCATAGGAAATTCCTATTTCCAAAATAGGATGCATAATTGAATCAATCTGTGCACAAAAAACACATACAAGATATGGATCATGAAATCATCTTCAATCTAACCTTACCAACATAATAGACTAATAAAATAGGGCATAGTCAACATAATAGACTTATAAAATAGGGCATAGTCATCTGATATCAACATGAAAAATACTATCAAGAATTCATCTTGATAAGTTAAAATTATATAATCTAAGAAAAGGGTTTCTACAAGTCTCTTATGCAAAAATTGTTAAGTCCTAAAACTTCAAATGAAAGAACAACTTCATGATTTATTGAACAAAAAATAAATAGGAAGCATGTGATCTTCAAATTGATTCAAACTATATATGCATAAGTCACATTATCATTATTTCATAGTAGCAAATAGGATCATATGAAACTGAATTAAGAACTTTTAAAAGCCTCTCAAAAAGCAAGCCTTAATCTCAAAACAAGAATCACAACTTGCACATAATAAAGTATATGAACTATGAAAATAACTTCAATATGATATTTCAGACTTAAGAGGTATGATAAAATGGAGTAAAAATTGATCCCTAAGCCTCTGCTATTCTTTAAAAGAATCAAAAGGTCAAACCCCCTACTTGTAGACTGAAACTATGCATTGTTTGTTGAGACAATGTAAGCTTTAGGAATCAATTAGACGTTAGAAATCAAATCAGGCAGAGACCCATTTGAGATCTCCCTATTTTCCTTCTGGAAATGCAATTAATTTGACCCAAAGATACAAAAGGTAGAAAAATAATAATAATATTTTTTTTCAAAACAACTTTTTTGAAAACTAGGAAAGGAGTAGGGTAAAATGCACAAATTGAAACATTAAAATTAGAATTTCATTGCAATTAAAAGTATAAATTTTAAATTATAATCTAACACCAAAATTAATTCCAAATAAATAGAAAATAAATAAATAAGAGGGTTTTGAACCCTACCTCAAGTCTTGTGAAGAAACAAGAAATAAGAAAGAAGAAGAATAAATGATGATGCAATCCAACTCCAATGAACAACAAAAACAATGGACAAACAAAAATCTCTGGAAATGAAAGGGAAATAGAAATATATAATTCCCTACCAAGAAGTTCTTGGAATATAGGGAAAATATATGCACTATTTTTTTTAAAATATGGAATAAATTGTTATACACTAAATTTTGCACCCTGCTAAGCGCTTGAGCCTAACAATCTAGTATAAAATGAGAATCACTTCTAGGTTGTGGGACCTCTGCTAATTGAAGTGAAACCTTCGGATTCTAGGCCGGTTCCTCTTGGATAATCACCTTATTTTCTTTTAAATGTGTAACTAAACTTGGAAGGAAAAGGGGTAGAAGGAGAACTGAAGGGAAACACTAAAAAGAAAATTTAACCTACTAGGTGATGCACCGAAGGTACCATGAATCACAACACAGTGACCAAAACTAGCATGAAATCATGAATCTAGCAGAACACAACTTCCTGAATAGGCTTGCATAAGTATTTCATAGAGAGTTCTGAAATGAAAAGAGGCTATTCAGGGAAAGAGAAGATTTCACAAACAAAAGCATATTCAACAGAATAGACATGAACTATGACCTACAAACAGACATTCACTCCAGCAAATAGGCACATAAATGAGACAAAATGATAGGGGATTGAACAATATCCACAAGATCATCTAAATCAAACCATTCACAATAGTGCACAAAGATGCAGGAACAAAGAGGGCTCAAGAACTCCAATTTTTTTCTAATATCGATCAATATATTATGTTTTAGATAAGAGAAATACAAACAAAAAGACCCAGAGATAGAGAAAATATAACAAAAATCCTTTGCATAATCTGAATTCCAATGAGAAATTACAAACATATGAAAACTTGAGGGCAAAGAGAATGCCACAAAAAGTATTGCATAAGCTAAAAAACCTCTAGCTAAAAAAGCCTCTAAAACTACTTATATACAACCTCCCCTAGCACACAGGCTCAGGAGTCAATCCATCAATCAGTTAGGGTAGAATTAGGGTTACAATAGATATTCAATAAACAATGCTAAAACCCTAAACCAGTCAACTCTGCTCATCAATGAGCTTGGGAAATGTCTCAAAAGATCAAATACACTCAAGAATACATCTCCCATCACCATAAATTCAAGCAAAGAAGTCGACTGATCCATCTACTCTGTTTGCAAGTTGAAAATGTCACCACCGCCATGAAAATCCTGAGAAAAACATTTAAATATTCGAATACAAATCCAAACGGTCACAGGTGGCGTGGAATGCCCGATCAACAACTTAGATTTGAAACTTTACTATCTTTAAAATACGATCGTCGATCTGCCTTAAGCTATCCGCGAGAATAGGATCAAATCTTCCACACGGCATGCAGGTGCGATGCCTTAATGGTTATCCTTCTTCATCTTTACGATCAAGGCATTGCACCCACCGTCCTATCTTCACGAACTCGCTTTATCTTTATTTTACCTTTGGCACTAACCTCAGGCTGACTTGAACACATGTCTTCAAGGCGTGACGCCTTAATGAGTAGATTTTGAGCACTTTGACATTAAGGTTTTATGCCCACCGTAGGATGAAACTGAAAATGATCACAAATTAACCTTAGTGTAGACGGACCCAGGGTTCTGATAACCTGCCATGCATCACAACGACGCGTTGCCTTGAATATTAACTATCTGCATCTTGGCGATCAAGGGATCGCAAAAACCGTTGGATCTTTATTACTTATTGTGTCTTTACTGCCCTTTTCAACCTGCGACCCATGAAATCATCTGTGCCAGATGTCACCATGGCTTGATGGATTGAACATTATAACTCGATCATCTCGGCTTTAAGCCTTTAAGTCAACCATCCGATCAAACTAAACTTGATCGGTCTTTACTTTATTTTTGTCTGAACAACCTAGCTCCACCATTAACATGTGTCATTCAGGATTAATGGCTTGATGGATAGATTTTGAGCACTTCAACTTTAAGCCTTTAAGCCAACCATTCGATCAAAATAAACTTGATCGATCTTTACTTTATCGTAGATGGGTCTAAGCTCTGACAACTTTCCATGCGTCGATAAGGCGTAATGCCTTGATCATTAGATTTTGATCAACTTGGCATTAAGGCTTTATGCCCATTGTAGGATGAAAGTCAACCTGCTCAGATGTTAACCCTTTACCTAGCTCGACAACCGTAGGCCCCACTTGGTTAGAAAAGGACGTGTGTCATGCAGGCATAATGCCTTGATGGATAGATTTCGATCACTTTAGCATCAAGGATTTACGCTGACCATTGGATCAAACTGAAAATGATCACAGATTAATAAGTCATGACCCTGCATAAAGGTGAACCTACCGTCCACGTGGCGCAATGGCTTAATCACTTAATGAATAGATCTCGAGCACTTTGTCTTTAAGTCATAACGTCGACCACACGATCAAAAGAAACTTGATCGATATTTAACTTGTCTCTACCCTCAGCTGGCTCCACCAAGAACACATGGCATCTTGTCGTGCACTTTCCATCCCTGAAAGAATATACCTTGATTCTGGGCGAGTGAATGACAACCGTTGATCTTCATCTTCCCTTTCAATTGCATACTGATAGAAATTTATTTGTCTTGATCTTCAACCTACACAAGTGAGCGATGACAACACATAATTTGTAACACAAATCGTGTTGCATACTCACACAAAAAAAATATTAAGAGGTTTAGCTCAGCGAGTGAGCGATAACATAAAATCTCCTTTACTCACACAGTCGCAGACTGAAATGACTGTTTAAAAAATATAGCGTGACTAAGCATAAAAGGTGACCGATGTAGGCAACTTAAAACACGTCAAGAAAAACGACCTTAAGTGGAAAAAAAGGTAATGTAGGATTATAACAACCACCAAGGAGTTAGGGTTTTAAGGGATCTTTCATAGGTTTTTCTTCATATCAAGGGTTAAAAACCAGACCTAGAACAACAAAGAGAAAGGTAAGAGAAGGAATCAGGTGTAAAAACATACAAGCTGGGCTCTACCCTTGTGGGAGCCTCATTTTCTCCACTTGTAGCCAAAATTGCACAGGATGGGAAATTTGAGTAACATTTTTGGCGATTTTTGTTGAATGGCAACCTGCTAGACATATAAAACTAGTGGCCTTATGACATTCCATTGGGCAAGGAGTCTGCTTTAAGCACAAAAAGACACTTCTGGGAAGGAGGAGGATTGAAACTAGGAGGAGGAACTAAAAACCAAAACAGGGAAAGAACTATACAAGAAGAAGCAAACTAACTGTGCAAAGCACTTTGAGGAAAGCAGGAAAAACTAACCTAGAAAGCATAATAGAAAGCAGGAAAAATTAATTACAAAGCTGGGCAAACATCAAAACAAGGTTTTAGGTGAAATCCATTGACATATATTGGCAAGGGTTCTCCTTTAAGAGTTGATAGTTGAAAAGCATTATGCTCCTTGCACTCAGTGACCACAAATGGACCTCACCAAAAGGAGTCAAACTTGGTAGGCCTGCAAGGCCTAGATCTGAATTCATCCCATTTGAGGATTACATCCCCAACATTGAAGCTCTTTGATCTAGCTCTCCTTGATTTGCATCTGTTGGAACTCCATATTCTGCATGGATTTGTCTATGATTTCTTCTAACTCCGTGAGCTGAGCATATCTTACCTGCAAAGGATCCCCTTCTTCAAAGAGGAAAAGTTGGGTAGCAAGGTCCAAAGTTGGTAATTCAGTTGAAATGGACAATTTAGCTTCCCTGCTAGAGACTAGCATGTATGGAGAGTTCTCAATGATCTTCTTGGGAGTGATCCTGTCTAACCATAAGGAAAACTTCACTTTAGATTGCCAATCTCTCTGATTTTCTTGTAGAGTCTTCTTAATTATCCTGATCAGGTTCTTGTTTGTAGAATCTGCTAAACCATTACCCTGGGGGTAATAATTGGAGCTTGTGTTTAGGTAAACACCATGTTTAATTTCACATTTAGTGACTCACAAGCTTGTGAAAGCAAGTGCGTTATCTAATATAATAAAATATGGGGTCCCAAACATATGAATTATGTCATCATAAAATCTCAAGACAACACTCTCATTTGCTTCTTTTAATGCAATAGCCTTAGTCCATCTAGTGAAATAATTAGTTGCAGTGATTATCCACTTATGGCCTGCACTGGATGGGGGGTTAATTAGGCCTATGAAGTCAATACCCCACTTCATAAAAGGTTGGTCTGTCCTGATTGATTGGAGGGGCAGAGCTGCAAGCCTTTCCTTACCTACAAACATGACAATATGATCATGGCTATCCTTAAAGATAGATGGCCAATAGTATCCAACCCTCATGATCTTGAAAGCAGTAGTCCTAGGAGAGAAATGACCTCCAGAAGGTCCATCATGGAATTCATTTAGGATACCTGCTACTTGTTCTAAATCAATGCATCTCAAAAGAACACCATTATGATCCTTTCTAAAAAGGATCTCATTAATCAACACAAAGGGGATAGATTGCAATCTATAATACCTTCTTTTTTCTGAATCCAAATTTGCAGGGCACTCTCCTGTCTTTAAAAAATGAACCATGTTAGGCAACCAACCTGACGCCTTGGCATGTTCTTTTGTTGAATGCACAATTAAGGATGCATTCACTTTCTCTTGGTCTTTTGGAGTTTCATCCTCGGTCAATTGTTCACAAAGACCTCTTCCTCTGACTAGCTTGGTCACTTGGATAACAATGTCATATTCCATGACTAGTGATCCAACTAGCTCTTTTCTCATTTAGGTCCCTAGAAAGAAGGAACTCCTTGACACTCAGATGAGTAACCCTGAATTGTACCATACTATGATTCAATAGACGTTTGAAATTTTTAAGGCTCTTCACCACAACAAGTACATGTTTCTCTACAAAAGAGTACCTTTGTTCATACTCTTCCAAACCTTTGCTAAAGAAAGCAATAGGCTGCTCCAATCCTTCAGGGTACTGTTGAGTCAACATTGTAGAGAGGACATCAGAGCCTCCATAAGAATAAAGAATCAAATCCTTACTGAATTCAGGATTTAGCAAGGTCGAGGTCTCTGTCAGAGCCTCTTTGATGGCTTGAAAACTAGCATTTCCTTCTTTGCTCCAACAAAAAGCTACATTCTTCTTCAACATTGATGTTAAATAGATCTGCAATGTTAGGCAAAAAATGCCTGACAAAGTTAATCCTTCCTATGAAGGATTGGAGACTCTTCTTTTGATGTGGCAGGGGTATCTCTAGAATGGTTGCAATCCTCCCAAGGTCCGCTGTAATGCCTTGCTTGGAAACAATATATCCCAACAGTTTCCCTTCATGGACTGTAAACACACATTTCTTGAGATTGAGGGAGATCCCAAACTCCCTACACCTTTCAAATATTTTCCTCAGATGTTTGATGTGGTCTTCTGCATGTTTATAATATACAAGGATATCATCTAAGTAGACTAGTACAAACTTGTACATGAGGCTTTTAAAGGCCATATCCATAGCCTTTTGAAAAGTAGTACCTGCATTTGACAAACCAAAAGGCATCTTCTGATAAGCCATGGTTCCCCACTTGGTTGTAAATGCAGTCTTATATTGATCCTCCTTATTAACTAGGATTTGATTATATCCTGAGTACCCATCCAGTAATGAGAAGAATTCTGATCTAGAGACACATTGTAGAATCTGTTCCATAGATGGCAATGGATGGCAATCTTTTAGGGATGCCCTATTAAGGTCCCTAAAATCAACACGTAACCTCAGTTTTCCATTCTTTTTCCTAACAAGAACAAGGTTGGATACCCAACTAGTATGCTTTATGGGGTAAATGATGCCACTTTCAATCAGTTTGAGAACTTCCTTGTGCATAAGTGGCTCTAGTTTGGGGTTGACAAGCCTTTGCTTTTGTCTGACTGGCTTGGCATTTGGTTCTAGCTCAATGGTATGTTGAGAAAGTGTTGGATTAAAGCCCTTGAGATCTTCATATTGCCATGCAAAGACATCACTGAACTCCTAAAATAATTGAGTATAAGCATGTTTCTCTGAATCAGTTTCCACCTTTCCCAACTTTAGGCTTTTACCTGGCTCAAGCTCTAAATCAGCATAGTGTTCTTGTTGAACTATTAGGCTATTCTTATTCTTTTTGGCTTGGTCATCTTTGTCGAAGACAGATTCTAAGGTGACAAGGCCTTTAGGCATTCTATTTTATTTGAGTTGTACCACTTGGTCACCATAATTTTGCATCAACCTATCCTGATTGTGCTCTGAAAAGACATCTTCTTTAAACAAGAACTGCAAAATTTGCTCATCATTATCAACACTTGCCAATTAACATTATTATCAGGGATGGAAGACTTGAAAATAATCTTAACATGCTTTTGAACCTTCCTTACTGAAATGTTGTTAGGAATATCAAATTGGGATCCAACATCAGCTAATCTATCTGCATTCTGATTCAGTTTTCTAGGGATATCAATGATGTTGAAAGCATAAAAATCTTCCATAGCATCCCAAACCTTATGCTTGTAAGCTTTCATTGTATCATTCTTGGTAGCACTTATCCCTCTTACTTGGCTGACCACCAATTCACTATCACCATATACCTTTACGGCTTTAATACCTCTCTTTCTAGCCCACTGTAGTCCATTTACCAGACTCTCATATTCAACAGTATTACTTGTGCAAGAAAATCTGAATCTAAAAGTTGTATAATACTTCTCACCTTTTGGGGAGACTAACATTGCACAACCACCAGAGCCATGTTTTCTTATAGCGCCATCAAAGAATAGTTCCCAAACTTTATTGCTCTGTTCTTCTGACTCCTCAGTGTCTGCCTTGAAAAGATTTGGCTCTATGAATCCATCCTCTTCTATCAAATAGTTTCCCGAACCAGCATCCTGAATAACATTGGCTTGGGCCTTTGAAGCTCTTTCTGATTCCAATTCATCTAGACAGATATATGAGATGTTTTCTATCTTAGTGTTTGTTTCCTTGATTGACAAGTCATTACTATCAAGTGCAAGACAACTTGCATTGAATACATTGGACACATAAGGTTCTATATGATTAACTTCCAATGATTCAAACTTGATAGTAACCTTGGTTCCATACCTAGTATGGAAACACATGTGAGACTAGTCATAAGAAAGATAGCCTCCTATCTTGGCTGTGAATTCTCTTGATAGACATATGGAAAAGAGAGAAGGGATATCTATGATGTAGATGTCAAGTAAGATAGAGAAATTAGGGCTTGCATGAAGGATCAAGCTTGTATCCTTGGCCATTCCTACTGTGTTTACTGATGAACCGTCAAGCTGAGTTACCTTCTTTGGAAGGTTTCATATTTGAGCCCCAATTGGTCAACTACCTTCTTGGGAACGACTGAACTAGTAGCCCCACTCTCTACCATACAATTATGTACTAGAGAATTTCCAATAATTAACGATACATAAAAAGGAGGTGGTTTTAAGTTCCTACTTTGAATGGCATCTGCTTTGGTGTTTCTGCTTAGAGCTTTCCTCTCTTGATCAATGTTGACCAATACTGGCTTAGCTACATCATGTGTGAGTTGTTGAGGGATTGCCACTTCACCCATAGCCTTCTTCAAGATCTCAAGCTACCTTGGAATAGCCAAGGAGTCTCACATAGAAATATTCACATTCATCTTCTTCATATTGTCTACAATATTGAAGGGCACTGCTGTGTGCACTCTTTGGTGTGTTTTCACTATCGTGGGCTCAACCTCCTTGGGAGATTGACCCTCCTTGACTGGAATGACATGAGGTCTCTATAGCATAGAAGGAATAGATGGATGTGATGGCTCTGTAGATGTAGTATCTTTTCCTCCATCTTCTCCTCACTCCATGTCTTGGGCTCTTCTCTTGGATCGAGTGTTGGCTGCAACTGTAGATTCACCATTTACTCCATTAAAATCTTTCTCTTCCCAACTAAAGAGAGAAGTCTCATCATATTGTACATCTTGCTAGGGAACTGACCCACTAGAAGATGTCTTTGATTGGGTGTTTAAGGCATTTTGTTCCATTAGTGCTTGATTCATCCACCCATTTGAGCACATAGCTTGATTGTGAGGTTGGTTGCAAGGAAAACACCATTCATTTTCTAAGGCTACATTGTTCTGAATTTGAACCATATCCCTAGTTGGGTTTGCAGAGTTAAGAGGCGCAAGATTATAAGGTTGGAATGGCCTCTGATTGAAGTTTTGCCTTTGACCTTGATAATTCCCTTGATATGCTAGTCTATTCAACTGATAAGATTGTCCCTGATTCTGATATTGTTGGTTAGGACCTTGATTTTGTTGCTGAAAGGGTGGTCTACTTCCTTGATTCTTCTTTTTAATACTACTCAACTCATTACTCATGGTCTGTAATAATTTCTTCATTTCTTATTGACTATTTCTCAATTCAAGTACCTCTTGAGAAGGGCATGTTTTAGATTCCTCATAGCTAGCACTAGCTTGAGGTGCTATCACAATGGGTATGGGAGTGAATGGAGGGGTGCTCAAGGGCATGTTGGGTTGAATATAAGGGAAGATAGACATGGGTGGCCTTGGGGCTATCATACTAGCCTAAATCAAACAATTTTCTACTTTGACGGCTATGTCAAAAGCCTAAGGTAATGAAGTACCTCCCATGGATTGGATCATGACAGATATGGCAGTGTTCAAAATTTTCAAGAAATATAGAAAAGCATGATCTTCTGATGATGCAGGAGAATCTTGGGTCATTGGCAATCCTGCTCAACCAAAAATATGTTTTCTTTTGTTCTTTAGTTTTTTTAGAGGCTACTCGGCAAGTACTCTATTGCTCGGGATATTCTTTGCCCGAGTCACTCTGTTGCTCGGTCATCCTTTGCCCAAGTTGTTTATTTTGGAGTTGGATCTTGTGGCTGACTTCTGCATTTAATTTTTGTGGCCTAATTAATATGGGGTATCTCTTTGGGATATGTGTGGACCTAAATCTAGGTCTCACTTATGGATTTGAGCGCCGACCTCTTTGGTGGACTCTTGTATATATATGTTTCTATGTTCTTCATTTTGGGCATCAGTTTTAAGAAGTAGGATTTTGATATCAGATTGTAGTAGAAGATTAAGTATTGAATTATCTGGAAATCAGGTCTGTGACCTTGCATGTATGAAGATCAATCTGCAATTCATTGAATGTGTATGGCCCAAATCGGGAATGCCTTATATCCTGACATGTAATGAGTTTGATCAATTAATGAAAAGGATTTTTGTTGTTTCTTCTCTCACCGTGTTGTTGTTGTTGTTTCCGCATTGTGTTGCAAGCTAGTTTGGTAGTTGGGAGTGCCCTAGGCCCCTCCTTCCATTCTCTCCTTGTGTCAGCTAAAGGCCTCACATAAATAGGAATCATATTCCATATTTTGAGGAATCTGCTATTAAAGTCTGTCATCTGCTCTTGAGGAGCCCTCTTTATGGTTGTGAGTTGTTCAATCAGGGATAGATGGTCTGATTTGTCCTCAAAATATTTGTAGAGAGAATCTCCTAGTCTGTCCCAAGAATCAATAGAGCCCACTGCTAGAGTTATGAACCACTGTAGGGATTTGTCTTTAAAAGAGCCTGCCAACAACTTAGTAGCCACATCTTCTTCAGTGATATGATTAACATTACAAATTGTGGCCACATCTCTTATGTGCTCACAAGCTATTGTCTGGATCTCACCTATGAAATCAGGCAAAATCTTTTGTGTTGCTAAGGGCACATCATGATGTTGAGAAAAATTTAAAGGGCTCCCTTGATTGAAGGGTACAATTACAAATTGTCTTGCCATTGCAGGAACTATGATTTTCTTAATAGCAACTATATGGGTTTCACTTGAACTAGGGTGTGGAGCTGAATCTTCTAGAAATTCTCTGTATAAAGATCTTCCTCTCCTTCTAAAATGGAAAAGAAAGGGTCTCTCCTCTGAAAAAGGGGGTGTAGACTATACTCTCCTTGTAGGGGATGTCCTTTGAGATGATCTCCCCTTTCTTCTTGTTGGAGGTAGCTGCAAGAACTTAGAAGGCTTTGAACTTCTTGTTTCTATCCTTCTCATAAACCTGAATAGGACTAAATCTTCTTGTTCTTGGTTCCAATGGAGTCGCCAGATATGCTTTGAAGAGAAAACTCTTTAGGTCAGTACTATGCAATCAAAATATCAGAGATAACATAGTCTTTGAAAGATGAAATTCTTTGGTCTCATTGGGCGTTCCAGAATTGTTATATACTAAATTTTGCACCCTGCTAAGCGCTTGAGCCTAACAATCTAGTATAACATGGGAATCACTTCTAGGTTGTGGGACCTCTGCTAACTAAAGTGAAGCCTCCATATTCTAGGTCGGTTCCTCTTCGATAATCACCTTATTTTCTTTTAAACATGAAAGCAAACTTGGAAAGAAAAGGGGTAGAAGGAGAACTGAAGGGAAATATTGAAAATAAAATTTAACCTACCAGGTGATGCATTGAAGGTAACATGAATCACAACACAATGACCAAAACTATCATGAAATCCTGAATCTAGCAAAACACAACTTCTTGAATAGGCTTGCATAAGTATTTCATAGAGAGGTATGAAATGAAAAGAGGCTATTCAGGGAAAGAGAATATTTCACAAACAATAGCATATTCAATAGAATAGACACAGACATATCCACGGATATTCCGTCACATAATATCCACCATGAAAGATCTATAATTCATCTATGGTATATTTAACGATATTAGCCTTATGATATCTACCATGAAATTTAAGAGATCCTAATCATCATGACATGTCCACGGATATCACGTCGCATGATATCTATCATGATGGAGATGTAGTAAAGTCGTCACCTTACAACATCAATTTAATACAAGTGTACATTGTAGAAAGGTCGTCACCTTTCTTCAAAGTACATAGGAAGGGCCCATTAGGTCATGGAGTCACACACATGACGAGCAAAAGAAAGAGTTTACATATTAAACATATTTATATATTAGTACAATAGAAATATAATCTCAAATTACATTATCAACCATACCAAGTTTATCTTGAAAGTATTCAACTTTTGTCTTGGAGAGAGGTTTTGCGAGGATGTCAGCAGTTTGCTCACTTGTACTAATATACTTCAACTTAATTGCATTCCTTTCTACCATGTCTCTAACATAGTGATAAGGGATCTCTATATGTTTGTATCTGTTGTGAAACACTGGATTCACTGAGAGCTTGATACAACTGTGATTATCACAATGTATGACAATTGGTTCCAAGGATTGTACAAATAGTCCTACTAGGAGCTTCGTAAGCCACATAGATTCTCTTGCACTCATGGAGGCAGCAATGTATTCTACTTCAGTAGAACTCTGTGCAATAGATGATTTCTTTCTACCGATCCAAGAAATCATTATTGATCCTAAGCTGAAGCAACATCCTGATGTGCTTTTTCTGTCCACCACACTTCCAGCCCAATCTAAGTTTGTGTATCCATGAAGATCAAGTTTCACTTTGTCATATTTCAGACCATATCCAATGGTTCCTCAAAGATACCTCAAGATGTGTTTTTTTGCAACAAGGTGTATCTCTTTAGGTTCACACATGAACTGACTGAGTGCATTGACAACATAACAAATATTAGGTCTGGTGGATACCAAGTACATCAAAGATCCAATAATTTGTCTGTATAGTGTAGGATCTACAAATTTTGAGTTCAAGGCAGCTTCCTTCAATTTATGCAAGTTTGTTTCCATAGGTGTGGACATTGGTTTGCATTCCAACATTCCAAACCTCTTCAGAATATCAATTGTATACTTTCCTTGACTTAGAGTGATGTAGTTTTCATGTTGCTAGACTTCTAATCCAAGAAAATAGTGAAGAGTTCCCAAGTCCTTTATTTCAAACTCTAAAGCCAAATCTTTCTTGCATTGAGAGATTAAGTGATCCTCTCCCGTGATTATCAAATCATCAACATATAATACAAGAATTACAATGTCACCATTTCTTACCTTGAAATAAAGGTTGGAATTTGCTTAATTTTTGGAGAAGCCTAACCCCAGAAGGTAGAGATCAATTCTTTCATACCAAGCTCGGGGAGCTTGTTTTAGACCATACAATGCTTTCTTCAACCTACAAACATGAGACTGAGTATTGTGAATATTGAATCCTTCTGGTTGTTCAAGATATACTTCCTCATCTATAGTTCCATTTAAAAAGGTTGTTTTCACATCCATTTGGTGAATTTTCCACCCCTTTGATGCGGCAATGACTATAATGGTTCTGACGGATGTATATCGTGCAACAAGTGCAAAGTTTTCTTCATAGTCAATGCCTTCTTTCTATGAGAACCCTCTGGCTACTAATCTGCTAACATGTTCTTAGGTCTGGGCACAATGTCCCAAACATCATTCTTAATGATAGATTGATATTCTTGTGTTATGGCATCTTTCCATACTTGTTTCTTTAGAGCTTCTTCAACACTTGCAAGTTATGCATTTATGATCTCACTAACTAATGCCACATAGTTAGAAAATCTGGGAGGCCTTTTCCTTTCTCGAATAGTTCCTTTAGGGGCTCCAAATTTCTCAGCTTCCTGGGTTACTTTTGTGGCCCAAAGAGGTCTCTTTTGATTTGCATTAATAGGTTATTTTAAAGGAGTGATGTGATCATCATTTTCTTCTTCAGTAGGAGTCTCCCTCTGAATCTCAAGAACATAAAGTTCTATGTTTTTAGGAGGATTTTCATTTTCTAACTCAAAGGAGTTCATAGATCTTTTGAAGGCAATGTCTTCTTCAAATGTTACCTCTTGACTAAGTTCAATGTGTTTTTGACCAGGAATGTAAATCCTATAAGCCTTAGAGGTTTCACTATATCCCATAAATATTCCCTTCTTCTCGGAAGGTTCTAGTTTGGTCCTATTTTCTTTAGGCACATGGATGTATACAGGACAACCAAAGATTCTTAAGTGTCTGATGTCAGATTTTATACCCGTGAACACTTCTTCTGGAGTTTTATTGTTTAGAAATGAGCGAGGACATTTATTTTGTATGTAGACGGTTGTTTGAGAGGCTTCAGCCCAAAATGAGGTTTCCATGTTTTGATCAAACATCATGGCTCTAGCAGCCTCTACTATAGTCCTATTCTTTATTTCGGCTACTCCATTTTGTTGAGGGTTGTAAGGTACAATGAACTCCCTCTTAATCTCAGCATTTACACAAAATTATTTAAATATATCAGAGGTGTATTCTCTTCCATGTCTATTCTAAGAGTTTGAACTTTCTTCCCTGACAGGTTTTCTAACAAAGCTTTAAATTTCTTCAATCTCAAAAGGATTTCCTCACACTTTATTTTTAAGGAAATAAATCCAAGTCTTCCCGGAGAAGTCATCAACAAATATTACATAGTACAAAAACCCCCCATAGAGGGTATATACATAGGTCCACATAAATCTGAATGAGTGAGTTCTAATACATTATTGCTTTTGCTTAAACTATTATGAAAGGTTCCTTTAATATTATTATCTAGAGCACAACCTTTGCAAATACCTTCATGGTTGTGATTCAACTTAGGCATACCATTCATTATCTTCTCTATGGAGGGTAGAGCTTGGAAGTGAAGGTGTCCTAATCATTTGTCCCAAATATTGTTTGAGCTTGAACTTTCATGAATGAGAGCTTGAGAAGGGGCGATGCTTAACTTGTAGAGTGATCCATGCCTAAACCCTATGGATAGGGCCTTCTTGATGGTGGAATTTTTTGGCCAATAAGCCAAGACCTTTCCTTCCATAAAAATTATTCGTTATTCTTTATCTTCAAGTGTTGAGATAGACACAAGGTTCCTCTTTATTCCTGGTACGAATAGGACCCCAGTGAGCTGAAAAGATATGTTTGATTTTAGTTTTAAGGTATAGGTTCCAACCCCTTAATAAGATAGTTGGTGTCATCTCCGATAGTGACTTACTCCTCAAAATTTTCTTCAAGAGTATCTAAGTGCTTTCTGAATCCTGTGATATGATGAGATGCCCCACTATCAATTACCCAAGTGTTGGGTTTGTTGGATGTTTGACTTGATAAGGCTGAATAGAACACACACTTCTCAGAGTATTCTTTTGAACTAGTCTTCCCAACACTAGCAAAGGTAGCTTGTTGTTTTTGTCTGTCAGGACATGTCTGGGCATACTATCCATATTTATCACATTTGAAGCATTTTACTTGGGACATATCTCTTTTTCTTTTGGAGGAGCCTTTCCCGTTTAAGTCCTTATCCTTTCTTTTGAAGTGTCTCTTCTTCCCCCTTTTGTGAGATTTGGAGTATAATACATGTATGTCCTCATTAGTTGTGTGTGGATTTATTCCCCTAGCAATCAATCTTGATTCTTCTTGAATACAATCCATTTTAAGTCTATCAAATTTTGGGAATTTGGAGCGAACACTTATCCCTTGTATAAAGGACTCACAAGATTTTGGTAGACCATTTAGAGCTATCATTGCAATTTCTTTGTTGTCTATATCATGCCCTATGGTGGACAATTGGTCCCTTACTTCGGTTATTCTCATGAAGTAGGATGTAATGGTTTCTCCTTTCTTCATTTTCATGTGATCAAGTTGACTCTTCAAGGTGAGTGCTCTGTTAGTGTTGTTTATTTTGTACATGTTTGCTATGGCTTTAAACATGTGATATGCAACGTCGTATTTAGAGATAATTGGAACTAGGTAGTCCCTAACTGCATCCACTATGATTTTCATAGCTCTTCCATTATTTTTATTTCATTCAATTTTCTCATCATTGTCATTTGGTTGTGGTATGTTTTGCCTTACATATGAGTCTAATTCATTTTCTCTTAAGGTAAGCATGATTCTAAATTTCCATGAAACAAAATTAGATGCTCCCTCAAGACGGTCCTCGAATCTAACTCCACTTACCATTATGTAGAAAGGGATGTGATCTTACAATGATTGTAGTTTTAACCAATTTGTTATCTTCAATCTAATCTTGACTTTCCTTAATCTGGCTCTAATACCATATTAAATTACTAGATTTATAGCAGAATTGAAATGAATGCAATTTTAATTTATATGAACACTAATATGCTTTTTCAATTTTCTCAACTATATTTATGCACTAAAAGAAATGTTGATAAACTTATATGATTCCTTGATGTTTGATAGTAAGAAGACTTGCATTTAAATATGTTGTATATGCTTGTCTTCAAATGATCAAGTAATGAACATTTATAAGGGAGACATGGTGGTATAAACACATTTATACCATCATGTCTCTTCCAAAATAAACCATTTATGCAAAATCGACCATAACATATAACCGATTGGTATTTAATAAAATGTTTATGCATAGTGATCAGTTTGTTAGTCACCCGATAATAACCACAGTATATATAACACCTGAAACTGATCGTAGCATATAACACCCAATAATGATCGGGGTGTTTAGAATAACCAATCCAATATAAGTCGATCTTTACTTAATCGGTTTCAAGTATGGATAATAATTATGATGCTTATTCGATTCAAATATATATCTTTTCTTATAATAATTATTTTATCTGAATGAAGCTATAAACATCAACAACAAGGAATGAGAGAGCCAATTGAATCAACAACGAGACCCAAGTATGTAGGCCTATAGTATCTCACAAGTCACAAAAAAAACAATGTTACCAATGTTACTAGTACTAACAAATTAAATCAAGAAATTCAATGCTCTTATTGTAACAAGAAAGGGTATAAAATGGACAAGTGTTTTGATTTACACCTTTATGCCTTATGTGGATTGAAAAACCATTGTGAAAAGACTTGTTGGAGTAGAGAATTGAAGAATGGACCTATTTCTAAATGCATGCAAATGGATTACAGATTGAGTTGGTACAAAATAACAAGTATAATCAAAAAATTATTTAAGCACAAATGTTCCTATAGTTGGATGAAGCAAGTTATCGAGATGGCTATGTATGATGCTAATTGAAGTGAGCACTAGTAGAGTGTCTCACAATGGTTAATTATAGGTTGATCATCTTTGATTGCAGAGTGATTGCATCGATGATTCAAAAATGCAAATTCATGATTTTTTTGAAGATGGTCAAGCAGAGTCCCTACATTAAGATAGTGTTGCAACACATATTTTTTATATTTTCTTCAAAATGCTCATTATAGGGGGAAAATGATAGAATAATGACCATTTTTTCCAATGTTTTTAATGGGGGAGAATGAAGGATAATAAACATTATTTAATATAGTCAGTTATTAGTTTATTGCTGGTTAGAGTTTTCAATTATATTGTGAAATCTATATATGCAAAAAATTGTATCATGAGAATGTGGAGAATGAATCAATTTGAGATATTTTTCAATTTTATGAATGCATTATATAGTTTTGCATTTTGTTTATATTCCTTCAGTAACATGCTTAACAAGTTTACTAATATATATGTTTTTTTTAAAAATAAAAGCTTTTGTATTTTAAAATGTTTGATAAAATTGACAAGCTAGTGCTAAGTTTCCCTCTCGAGTTTCTAAAGATTTTGGTCATGCCAAATTAATCCCGAGTCACAATATTTCTACTCTGATTAAAATCAAAATTATTTGCACCATCATTATTTCTTTTAAGTTTTCTGGTAAATGACAAAATAAACATTATATTATGCATAGTTTACTTGAGATTGTCCATATATATGTGGCCTAGTAATAAATAGGGGTTTCACTCTCTTAGGCAACACCTTTAATACATATTCTTAACTTTCACAATTGAAATGAAGTTTCAGCTTAAATTATTTTCCCTTTATTTTTTTTTTTTTTTTTTTTTTGGGGGGGG